>JANHAA010000294.1:0-31758 GCA_026225975.1 Clarireedia hainanense | reverse complement strand
GAGATATGTGATATTATACGTGTGATTAATTTATCGGAAAAATACAATTTGGGTGACGAATCGCGTGACAAGTCTAAACGACTGTTATCGACTGCTATCGATTGTCATCGATTGTGTCACGTGACAGCTTGTAGCACGTGCTTTAAGTATATACCCCTTAGTATCTCATATAACTCTTTATATATATATAAGCTTTTAAGATTTTAAAATCTACTTTTTAGCTTTTTAGTTATTAATTTTAAGAATAATATAACTTTATTTTTTATCGAATTATTTATAATATATTATTTTATTATTAATAATTTATTATTAATCTTTTTAATTAATTTATAACTTTTTAAATTATATTTCTTTTTAAAATCTTCTTTATATTAGAATATATCTATTATTATAACGATTTAGTTATATTAGCTTAATATAGCTTTATTACTTAGTAGAAATCTCTTATATTAATCTAGTTAAATTTATTCTAAGTTTAATACTTTAGTATTTTAAAAATAAAATATTATTTTTATTATATTATATTAAAGTTATTTAATTAATTAATATTTACTCTTTTAACTTTTCAACTTACTATATAGTTTATTTAATAACTTTCTTTTCAACTTCTTTAATTACTTTTAAATACTTTACTTTTAAAACTTTTAATAAATTTATAAACTTTTAATTTACTAATAATTATAACTTTTTAAAACTTTCTTACTTTTTATAATAAAAGTTGTGATAATCCGGATATATTAAGCTCACTATATAAGTGATCGTTGTATATATCACAATGATCTTAATTAGTAGAGCTTATAAGATTATCTAGTAGTAAAGTAGACTTGTGAATATACTTAGTATATATATACTCTAAGTATATAATTTATATAACTACTATATATATATAAGCCTTTAAAACTCTTTAACTCTCTTAACTCTATAGTTATTAATTCTAAGAATAATATAATCTTTTCCTTTATTAGATTCTTATAATATATTATTATATTATTAATAACTTAATACTAATCTTTCTAGCTAACTAGTAGCCTTCTAAATAATACTTTATTTATAATCCTCTTTATTTAGGAAACTACTAAAGTTATTAGGAGAAAGTCTATTTCGCTAAAAAGTAATATAAGTATTATTACTTTTATTATTATTTTTATTATCTTCTTTATTTCTACTACTTACTTATTTACCTCTCTTCTACAACTCTTACTTTTACTTCTACTCTTTTTACAACTTCCTCTAAATCTTATTTCTACAACTTGATTTTATTTAATAATATATCTTTTTCTTGAGATACTAAACGCGAAGTGTTTAAGAAAAGTACTAAGATACTATAATAAGACTAAAGCTTTATATCTAATACAATTCTCTTTCTAGAATATAAATATCTTGATAATCGAGAGAATATCAACGATAACCTAGAAACCTAGTATACTAACAATACTCTTATAGATTTTAACATCAATATAGAAAAGAGAAATAAAGGAAAAAGTAAAATAACTAATTCTTTACCTCCTTAATTTTAAAATCAAGACTCTACTTCATCCTTAATAAATAGTAAACTAATTATACTAACTTAATTAATCTTGGAATTACAAGTGTAAACTAGAATTTAATAAGAATAGTCAAAGTTATAATAAGTTTAAATTACTAAACTAATCTTTACTTATATCTCTACTAGTATTACTTCTAGTATTATAACTACTCTCTTTTTAGTATAACTTTAATAAATATAATTTACAAGAGATTAGCTAATTATCTTTATAAAGTAAATAGAGTTTACTACTAAATCGAAAGTTCTTAATAAACAACTATTCTAAGAAACGATCGAGCTACTTGTAGAAAAGATACTTAGATAATATAGTCTCGAATATAACTTGATAACTCTATATATTCGTATTCAAGAAACTAGCGAAACTTATAATCTACCTTTTTATATATATTTAACTTACAACTCTTCTTCGTTTAATATTAATTTAGTTCGACCTCCTCGAGTTACTAATCTTATTAATAAGTTTAATAATAGTTCTAATATTCTCTCGTCTTTATAAAAATATATAGTTTTTAATAGATTAACTATATATACTTACTTTAATAAATACTAAGCTTGTGAATATATCGATGATTAAGTTGAGAGTATTACTCTCAATTACCTTGAAAGTTTATTTTTATAAAAGCTACTCTTGTTTATAAAACAATTAGTTGAAAAGCTATACCTACTTTTCTATAATAATTCTAAGTCTACTCTTACTAAAAACAAGTATTATATATTATTTATAATTACTTCTAAACTTATATCCTCGTTCAAGAAGTTCTACTATCAACTTTATATTTTAACTTCTATTAATAGAGTTTAGGAAGAGACGATTTAAAAGAATCTCCCTTTCAAGCTTACTAGATATTACTAGAATCAGATTAAATCAACTTAGTATTAAGCTACTTTCTTATAAGACTTAGTCTAGTATTTAAACTTTCTAGAATAATAAGATAATACTAATAAGTTATTAATACTACTTCGACTTACTTATATCTCTATAATATCCACTTCTATATATCGTCCTACTAGTACTCTGATTAAAGCTAGTAAAGAAATTATTACTAATCAAGTTAACCACCTCTTACTAAATTATAAAACTAATCCTAGTTATCTTACCTTATTAATATTAGCTAATCTTATAATAAATAAAATACTTTCTTACTTTATACTAAAAAATACTACGTTTGCCTCCTAAAGTAAATTAAGAGATAACTCTCCTTTCAAAAGTATCTTTAACTATTCTTATAGTAATACTCTCTATTATATTAATATTATTAATATTGACTCTTTTAACTAAGAAGAGGAATACCTCGATACTATAAGCGAATAAGAGTAAGAAGATAAATATAAAGCCGAGGCTATTACTACTACTTGTATAATTAATAATCGAGTAAAAGACTATACTTAGTAAAAGACTTCTTACTAAATAGAATTAGAGATATAAGATATTTAGATTTAACTAAGTTGTTAGAAGGAAAGTATATAATATTCCCTTATATACTAGTAAGAAATTAATATTTATTCTAAATTAAAGTTCTTATTAACTTAAGAGTAAATAGTTTCACTTTTATTAATATTGTATTCTTTAAAATATTTAACCCTATTTAGAAGGTTGTAATAAAAAGACTGAAGATACTCTTATTAGTCAAAAGCTATAATAGTAAAAGAAATTAAGAAATCTCTTATTATATTTATTTAAATCTATTTATTAATAATCGACTTTAGACTTATACTCTCTTTTTAATTATTTACTTTATATACTTTATAATCTTTAAAAGGATATAGCTATCCGAAAATCAAATCTTTCTAGACTATAAATAATACTAACTATATTAGCCTATAAACTTATTTTCTAGCTAAACTTACTCTCGACTTATAATATATACTCGCGCTAACCTTGATCCTTGTATAATCAACTATAAATATCAGAAGGATGTGGATTAGTAAGATTATAAGTTAGATAAGTACTAAAGATAATAAATTAATATTAATCGCTTAGATAACTAAGTAGTTATCTTAGCAACTGTATTAGTGATACTACGATATACTAAAGTAAAAGAAATTTTACTTTACTTAGTAGTTTAAAAAGTTGAACTAATCTTTATTATAATTATATCTACGATTCTATAGTTATCTAAGTTATATTAGATATTCTTGAAAGATTAAGTTTATATATTCAAGATAATAAAGACTATCTTTAAGAATAAATAGTTAATATAACCTCTAATTACTACTAGAAAGTCTAAGCCTCTTTAGAAGCTTTAAGTAAGTTGTTTGAAAAAGATTATTAATCTGTATATAATCTCTAGAGCTACTCTTTATATACTTTACTATCAAGATAACTAGTATAAACTAAGTATTACCTCGATTTATAAGATTAACTAACTATTTAAAAAGTGATAAGCTAATTAAGAAAATAAGTAAATTACTCTTTTATTACTCAAACAATTACACTCTATCCCTCAATCCTAGCTAACTATTATAACCTCTCTGTTCGAGATTAATACTAAGCCTTTGATCCTTGATAAATACTATAAATTCTTAGCTATATTCTCTAAATCTAAATTGAATACTTTATTACTTTACTATCTTTATAACTACAAGATCATTTTAGAAGAAAGTGTAAAGAGTAAACTTCGTTATAACTTGCTATATAAAATATCGATTAAAGAATTAGAGATTATCAAAGAATACCTTACTAAGAATCTAGTTAAAAGATTTATTAAACTAAGCTAAACTTTGTTTACTACTTTAATTCTCTTTATTAAAAAGCTAAATAGATTACTACACTTCTATATCGATTTCCAAACACTCAATATACTTATTTATAAAGACTATTACTTACTATTACTTATTAATAAGACTCTCGCTTATATCTCTTATATAAAAATCTTTACTAAACTAGATATCAAATAAATATTCTATTGTATTAAAATAGATTTAGCTTTAGAAGAATATACTATATTCTATATATATTATAGAGCTTATAGATATAAAGTTATATTATTCGGATTAACTAACAGCCTTGCAATATACTAATATTATATAAATAATATCCTCTTTGATTATTTAAATGTTTTTTATATTATATACCTCGACGATATCTTAATCTACTTTGAAGATATATTTGATTATAAAACCTATATTAAGCTAATCCTATAGTATCTCTAAGATATTAGATTATAAGCTAATCTCAAGAAATACGAATTTAATATTACTTATATCAAGTATTTAAGATTTATTATCTCGACTAATAGTATAGAAATAGACTTCAAGAAGGTTACTATAATATAATAATAGGCTTATCTTTCGATAGTAAAAGGTATATAATTATTTCTTGAATTTTGTAATTTTTATAAACGTTTTATTCGTAATTTTAGTACTATAGCTAAACTACTTATTAATTTAACTAAAGCTAATACTCTATTCTACTTCGATGAAGGTTACTAACTAGCTTTCGATATATTTAAGTATATATTAATAAGTATATTACTCCTTCAATATTATAATTACTTACTCCTTTATATACTAGAAATAAATATATTAAACGATATTATAACAAGTATACTTTTACAGAAATATAGTAAAGATTAACTCTCTATAGTATTCTTCTTAAAGATAATATAGTCGGTTAAACTAAACTACAAAGTATATAATAAAGAAATACTTATAATTATTAAATTATTTAGTAACTAGCGAGTTAAGCTTATATCGACTTTATATTAGATCCGCGTCTATATAGATTACAAAGTATTAGAATACTTTATAATTACTAAGTCCTTGAATATATAATAAGCTTGATAAACTAAACTCTTTGTAGATTACAACTTCTTGATTATATATTAACTAAGAAAGAATAATCCTCTTATAGATATACTAACTTGTAGAGTTAATAAACTGTTATTATAAAATAAATAAAAGAAATAAGATAGACTATAATAACTTTTATATAATAATTAGATCGACCTAAGAATCCTTAATAAACTACTAACTAATATTACTATACTCGATACCTCTAACTTCTTTTCGTCCTCGACTCTCCTTATTAACTATCTCCTTAAAGCTAACCGCGACTTAAAGAGCTTACAAAGCTTAAAAGTCTAAGCTACTTATAGTAATCCTTACTTAACTCTTAAAGGTAATTTCCTTTTATATAATAATCGTTTTATTATTTCTAATACTTAGAATCTCTATATATTATTTATTTGCAAAGTGTATAATTCTATATTAACTATATATCCTAATATCAAGAAGACTACTCTTCTACTTACTAAGTTATATTACTAGTGTAGACTAGCTACTTTAGTATATATATATATCTACAATTACTATACTTATTATAAAAGCTTAATCCCTTATAATAAGATATTAAGATTGCTTTACCTTTTACCGATCTCTATATATATATAGAAATATATTATAATAGATTACTATAGTTTTAATAAGAATAAATATAGTTTTAATAATATCTTAATTATTATTAATTGTTTTAATAAGTAAACGATTACTATTCTATATTATAAGACGATTGATACTCAAAAACAAGCTTAGCTATATCTATAGTATATTTATCGATATTATAGTCTACTTATAATAATACTCTTTAATTATAGCTTGTAGTTTATCTTCTTCTTCTAAAAAGAGTTCAATATTATACTCGGAACTTAGATTAAACTCTTAATTACTAACTACTTATAAATAGATAGTCAGACTAAAATTTATAATTAGTATTTATAAAAGAGACTTCAACTCTTTATTAACTATTATTAAAACGATTAATCTGAGTTCTTACTAATAATAGATTATATTCAGTTAATTCTACTTTATATATCTTTAAGTAATATAAGTCTATTCGAGGTACTATATAGCCGAGAACCGTGATATATATAGACTTAGAAGGAAAACGATATATTACAACTTGTAGATAACTTTAATATTATTAATATATATATATATACTTGGAGAAATCTAGATACTTTAGAATATATTTACTAAGTTATCAAGAAAGCTTAAAAGTATATAACCCGAATAACTAATATATTATATCGTCTAATCGACTTCGATATTAGTAATTATATCTAGTTGGATATAAGATATTTACCTACTTAACGACTTTCTAAGAAGCTTGATTTTTCGATAAGTAGATATTTCAAAATCTTTACAAAGGTCGACTACTTCTTTAAACTTGAGTTATCTAAAATAATAAAGATACACTTTATATTCCTTACTAATAAATTAAGGAAGGTCTTAAATAATCTACTTTTTAGTTAAATTAATAACCTTTTACTACTTATCAATATTATTAGTAAAGAGAAATAAGAAGTAGAGAAGATTCTTACTTATTATAAATAATACTAATCTTTAGAATACTATATATAATAGCTTAATTATAATACTAACTTAATATAGTATAAAGCGTCTAACTTCAAAATAGCTCTATATTTACTTAATATATTCTACTTAGAAAACTTTTCTCTACTTAGTCCCTTAGTACTCTTTCCAAAGTAGTTATAACTATACTAAATAAGAGAGAATAACTATAAATATCTTAAGAGTAATTATCTTATAGCTCTAGTATAAAAGTAATAGTTCTTCAAATAATTAGATATATAGTTATAAGTGGATTTATAATAATTTCAACTTACTTACTATATTTATTTGAATTTTTATATATTAAACTAATCTTCTTATACTTATTAGCTATTCTTATTTAATATAATCAATAGACTTAAGATATTTAAAGACAAGCTTTCTTAGAAAGGGGGGTAATATAATAATCTAGATATATTAAGCTTATTATATAAGTGATTATTATATATATTATAGTAATCTTAGTTAGTAAAGCTTATAAGATTATTTAGTAGTAAAGTAAACCTATAAGTATACCTAGTATATATATACTCTAAGTATATAACCTATATAACTATTATATATATATAAGCTCTTAAAGCCTTTCAACCCTCTTAACTTCGTAGTTATTAATTCTAAGAATAGTATAATCTTTTCCTTTACTAGATTTCTATAATATATTGTTATAAAAGTAATATTTTATTTTTAAGATACTAAAATACTAAGTTTAAAATAAACTTAATTAGATTAATATAAGAGATTTCTACTAAGTAATAAAGTTATATTAAGCTAATATAGTTAAATTATTATATTACTCTCTTTTTTAATAAAGTTTATCCTCGAGTATTTAGATAATAGTACTTGAATCTATATATATTTTCTAGTATAATCTCTAATATCCTTATTCTTCTATTAAAGTAGAAGTAAAATACTAACTAGTTAATAAGTTTAATTAAAAGGTTAATAATTAAAGAGTTAATAATTAAAAGTCTTAGTTATAAAGATCAACTACTATATTCTTAATATTTTTAACTACTTAAAGAGTATATTAGATCAAACTATTTTATAACTCTAATATTCAGTTATTAAAAGTTTAAGTTTAAATTAAAAGTGAAGTTTTAAAAACTTTAGTTTAAATATCAAGAAATACTTTAGTTGATATTAAAGAGGCTTTGAAAGTAGATAGTTTTAAAAACTATATAAAGATTCATTATATAAAGTAATATAGATTAGTTTAAAAAACTTCTTTTATTAGATTATAAGACTTCTTCACAAAGGTAAAAGTGGAGGTAAAAGTAAAAGTAATAATTAGTTAAATAAGCTAGTAAGTTGAAATATCGATTATTTAATTAAAGAAGTATTTAGAATTAAATAAAGATTGAAACTAGTAAACTTATTATATAAACTTTAAATCTATATTATCGGTTTATAAATAAAGTATAAGCTTAAGATAATAGTAAAGTATAAATTAAAAGTAAGAAGGTTTTGAAAAGTTATAATTATTAATAAGTTAAAAACTTATAAATCTATTAAAGACTTTAAAAGTAGAGTATTTAGAAGTGATTAAGAAAGTTGAAAAGAGAGTTATTAAACAAGTTATATAGTAAGTCGAAAAGCTAAGAGAGTAAATATTAGTTAGTTAAATAACTTTAATATAATATAATAAAAGTAATATTTTATTCTAAAGATATTAAAGTATTAAATTTAGAATAAGTTTAACTAAATTAATATAAGAGATTTCTACTAAGTAATAAAGTTATATTAAACTAATATAGTTAAATCGTTATACTTTTAATTTATATTTTACTATTATCTTAAGTTTATACTTTACTATTATTTTAAACTTATATTTTATTTATAAACTAATAATATAAATTTAAAGTTTATATAATAAATCTATTAATTTTAATCTTTATTTAATTTTAAATACTTCTTTAACTAAATAATTAATATTTTAACTTACTAGTTTATTCAACTAATTATTCTCTCTACTTTTACTTTTACTTTTACTTTTATCTTTATAAAAAAGTCTTATAATTTAATAAAAGAAGTTTTTCAAATTAATTTATATTATTTTATATAATAAATTTTTATATAGTTTTTAAAGTTATTTACTTTTAAAGCCTCTTTAATATCAATTAAAATACTTCTTAATATTTAAATTAAAGTTCTTAAAACTTCGTTTTTAATTTAAATTTAAACTTTTGATAATTGAATATTAGAGTTATAAAATAATTTAATTTAATATACTTTTTAAGTAGTTAAAAATACTAAGAATATAATAATCGACTTTTATAATTAAAGCTTTTAATTATTAACTTTTAAATTAGATTTATTAACTAGTTAATATCTTACTTTTCTTTTAATAAAAAAATAAGAATATTAAAGATTATATAAGAAAATATATATAGATTTAAATATTACTATTTAGATATTCGAGGATAAACTTTATTAAAAGAGAAGGTAATATAATAATTTAGCTATATTAATTTAATATAATTTTACTATTTAATAGAAATCTCTTATATTAATTTAACTAAGTTTATTTTAAACTTAGTATTTTAATATCTTAAAAATAAAATATTACTTTTATTATAATTATAATTAAAAGAAAGTTTATTTTATATTACTATATTTCTCTTTTAATAATCTAAGTTTATTTAAAATACTTTATAAATAAAAATTATAATTTACTTATATATAGAAAGATAATAATTTATTTATAAATAACTTTAATATTAATAATATATTTACTTATATTTATAAAAACTATAATACTTTATAATATATATAGAAATTAATTAAGAAAATATATTTTAAATTATTAATATATTTTATTATTTTATTAACTTTAATATAAAAGATTAAATATATAATATTTATTTATTTAATATTTATTAAAGAAACTAGATTTCTTAATAAATAGATAATTTAAAATTTTTTAAAAAGTTAAATATTTATATAAATTAGAGTTATTAAAGATAATAAAGATTTATAATATATTTCTTTTAATAAATTATATAAAACCTCTAATAATCTACTTTTTAAATAAATTAATAACTTTTATTATTTATTAATATTATAAGTAAAGAGGAATAAAAAGTAAAGAAAATCTTAATTTATTATAAATATTATAAATCTTTAAAATTTTAAATCTAATAGTAAAATTATAATATTAATTTTATATAATATAAAGTTTTAAACTTTAAAACTAATTTATATTTACTTTATAATTTCTACTTAGAAAACTTAATTTTATTTAATTTATTAATATTATTATTAGAATAATTAAGATTGTATAATATAAAAGAGAATAATTATAAATACTTAGAAAGTAACTATTTAATAATATTAAAAGTATAATAATAATTCTTTATAGTATTACTAAATATAATCTTAATAATAATAATATAATAATTTCTTTCTTTATATTTCTTTAATAAAATATTACTTTTTAATATTAATTAATTACTTTTTATACTTTTTAATTACTTTTATAATCTTTAAATATAATTATTAATAATATTTAAAAGTAAGTTTCTTTAAAAAGAAAGATAATATAATAAATTATATAATAAATTTTATTAATTATTATTAATTATTATTGAATATATTATATAATTACTTTAAGTATATATCTTTTAATATCTTATATAACTCTTAATATATATATATAAACTTTTAAGATTTTAAAATTTTTTTAACTTTTTAATTATTAATTTTAAAAATAATATAACTTTATTCTTCTTCGAATTATTTATAATATATTATTATAAAAAATTATTTAATTACTTTATAAATTATAATTTTATAAAGTAGAAAAATATTAAAACTTTTAAAAAAATATAAAACTTTATAATTATAAAAACTAAAGAAAAGAAAAATATATTAAAGAGATTTAAAAAAGAATAAAACTTTATTAAAATTTAAAAGATAATAATAAAAATCTAAATAATATTAAAAGTTAATTATAATATAAATTATTAATTATATTTTATTACTATTAAAAATCTTTTATTATTTTAAAAGAATTAATAATATTCTTATAAATACTTTCTTTGTAATAATATATTATAAGAATCTAATAAAGAATAAGATTATATTATTTTTAAAATTAATAATTATAAAGTTAAGAGAGTTGAAAAGCTTTAAAAGTTTATATATATAGTAATTATATAGATTATATATTTTAGATATATATATACTAAGTATATTTATAAGTTTACTTTATTACTAAAAGTGATTTTAAAGATTTACTAGTTAAAGTCAATATAATATATACAAAGATTATTTATATAATAAATTTAATATATCCGGATTATTATATTCTTTAATTTAAATACTATTATAATATTATTTAAAAATATTTAATATAAATAAAATACTTTTTATAAACTTTATATTATAAGAAAAAGTAATATTAATATTAAATAAATATATAATAATAATTAATATTATAAAGAGAGTTCTAAAACTAATATTATATAATTATTAAGAAAGTAAATATATAAATAATTTAATTTATATTATTAATATTAATAATATAAAGTAAATAATATTATTAATTTTATATATTTTAATAAAGTTATAAAAAGTAAAATTAAATATTAATATATTATAATAAAGTTAAAAAAGATTAATTAAATTAATTAAAAAGATTATATTTATATTATTTTAAATCTTAATAATATATTAATAATAAATACTATTTAAATCTTTAAATATATAAGTTCTATTAATTATAAAATTAAAGTACTTTTTAATTAAAGAAAAGATTATTTATAAACTTTTAACTTCTAATATATTAACTTTAATATTAAAAATAATATTATTAATATATAAATCTTTTATTAAAGAATCTTTAATAAATTTAATAATATTAATAATTAAATATAAAAGATAATTAAATTAAATATTAAAATAAATAAAAGAGATTATAAATATAATAAATAATATAGTAATAATATTATAAAAGTATATAAAAACTAATTAATAATATTAACTAAAGTTATTAATAAAATAATAAAAGAAATTTATAGTAAATTTATAATAATAAAAAGTATTTAATATATAAATATTCTTATTAAAATTTATTAAAATATTTAAAAATAAAAGAATCAAATTATTATAAATACTAATTAACTTGTATTAATTTTTATAATAATATTATATATATAAATCTAATTAGTTATAAAAAACTATATATTCTTAATAAAAATTTAAATAAAAAAGTAATAGATATATAATTATTAATATATATTAAAATAAATATAATTATAAAAGAAAAAGAAAAGATTTAAATAAAATAAAAATAAATATATAAAATAAAGTTTATTTAATTTATATCTAAGTTATAATATAGATATTTATAAATAGGTTTTTAAACTTTTCAACTTATCTATAAATAATCTATAAGTAGTATAAGTAAGTTAAATAAGTAATATACTTACTTATAAATTACTTATAAATTATTAAGAACTTACACGTGATTTTTATAAAAATAATATAAGTATAGAGTATATATATATAATTTTTATAAAAATAATATAAATTGAAATTTACTTTATATTAATTATTCTTCTAATTATAATTATAAGATATAATTACAAGTTATAATATATTATATAATTACTTAAATTTTAAAGTAAATATAACTTCTTCTTTTTTATATTCTTTTTTAAAAAAGATTAGAATAAAGTTAAAAACCTAGTTAATAATAATAGATTAAATTTATTTATTATAATTAAATATTAAGAATCTAATTATATATAATCTTAGTATTTATATTAATTATATATCTTTAATTTAAATTATAATATATTTTATATAGATAGTAGTAAGATTAGTTATTAGATTGATTAGTATAAAGATTAATATAAAATATAAGAATATATAAAACTTACTTAAAAACTTTATAATAAATATTTCCTTTATTGCCTTTTAAAGAACTTCGAATATAAAAGATTAGAAGTGGATTTCAAACTTTTCTAAATTATAATAAATTTCTTATATAAGTTAATTAAAAGAATTTTTTAAAATTAGAAAATCTATTATCTTTTAATATTTTCGAATTTTAAATAAAGTATCTTTTAAAATAAATAGTTAGTATTTACTTATAATAATTATTATACTAATTAACTTATTACTAACTTAATATTTTCTTTTAAATTTAAAGAGAGAGTTAAATTTTATTTACTTTTTTAAGTATTTAATTAGAATTACTATTTTATTACTTTATTTATATAATTGTTTATTACTCTATTTATATAGTTACTTTATATTATATTTGATAGAAAGTTACTTAGTATATAATATCTTGAACTATAGATTAGTATAAAGATTAGTAAATTTATAATAAGTAATTTATTATAAAGATAATATAGTTAATAGATTTTTAAAGAAGGGATTATAATATTTATTTTAGAAAAGCTTATGAAAGTAAAATATATTAAATATATAATTTATACTTTAAAATTAAAGTTTTATATTATATTTAATATTCACTTTTTATCTTTAATTTTATCTTTACTTTTCTCTTCACTTTATTAAATTCTTAATTCTTCTTTATTTCTTCTATTTAATATTAATCTTCTTATTAATCTTTAATACTTTATATTATAATAATAATTAAGGTATATATTTATCTATATTATTTATATTAATCTTTATATTAATTTATAAATCAAAATATAAAATATTAAAATTACTTTTTTAAAATCCTTATATTATAAAAATATATAAATATAATAAAAAGTTTAATTAAAATATATTATACTTTTAAATTAAAAAGGCGAAGAATACTAATTAAGTAACTATTACTTATATTAAGAGGAAAGTGAGGAAATCTATATAATATTTTATAATTAATATTACTATTAAAACTAGATTATTTATAATTTATATTATAAAAGTTATATTAAAAAGGTAAGTTATTTTTATAATAATATTTATATTAATATTTATATTAATCTATACTAAAGAAAGAAGTAGTAAAGATACTAATATTTTATAAATTTAATTTAAATAAAATATAATTAATAGTGTTTTTATAATCGATAATAATAGTAATTTTATATAGAAAGATATTAACTATAAGAGTAATAATAATCTAGATTTTAAATAAAGATTAGTTTAAGATATTAAAAGAAATAATAATCTTGAAATTAAATTAAAATCTCTTTAGTTTATAAAGAAGTCTAATATAATTTATATAATATAAACTGTAGATATAAATATAATTAAAATTATTTTATTAGTATAAGTTAACTTCTAATAAAAATATAAATTACTTATATTTAAAATATAGTAGTAATTATAATTAGATATAAAGAAGAGTTTTATTTATAAAGTAAAATAAGTTGATATTTCTTTTAAATAATTATTTATTAAATACTTATCTAATTCTTATATAAAATAAATCTAAATTTATATTAATCTTTCTATTAATCCTAATATCCTTAGTAATAATAAATATTATTATAATTTTAAAGGGTTTTTCACTTAGTAAGAAAATATAATTTAGTATATTTTTAAAGTTTTATAATAAAATCTAATTATAATATTATAGCGATTATAATTAAAGATTAAAATTAGTTTTACTAGTATAATAGAATAAGTTAATAAAACTATTAATAAATTATATTAGTTTTATAATCTTATTTTAAAGTAAGTTTAAACTTTATACTAATATTTAAACTAATCTTAATCTTATTAATTATAATAAATATATATAATCTTCTAATAAATTCTTCTCTTTATAAGAGAAAGTTATTTAGTATAATCTTATAATTACTTAGTAAAATAATTAAGTTGATTTACTTAGTTTTATTAAATAGTAATTAGATAATCTAAATAATATTAATAATCTTAGATTTTAATTTTCGAGTATAAATAATAGATATAAAGAGGTTATAAATATAATTAATAATATTAATCTTGATATTAATAAATACTTCTTTATTTAGTTAATAAAGGATAATTTATATTTACTTAGAGATTATCTTTATAATAAAAAATATTTAGATAAATACTAAGTAATAATAGATAGATTATAATCTATAGAGTTTTAAAAGTTAATATCTTTTAAAAGTAATTTAAGAAGAATATATAAAAGGTTATATATAAAAGTTATATAAAAAAATTATATATAAAAGGTAAAGAGTATATATAAAAGTTAATATTAAAAAATCTAATAATTTTTATTTATTTAAAGAATTATTGAAAATATAATAAGAATTAAAAGAGAAGTAAAAGAGAAATAATTCTTAATAATAGAAATAATAAATCTATTTATAGTTTAAAATAAACTTATTATATATTATAAAAACTATAAAATAAAAGGTAAAAAGAAGTTTTAATAAAGTAATACTAGTATATTTTAAATCAAAATATAACTTTTAAACCTTCTTATAAAGTTATTATAATAAAAAAATTTAATATCTCTTTTATATACTTATATACTTTCTTATATATATATATAGTTTCTATAGACTTTACTTTTTTATTTACTTATTACTTATAATATATATCTATTTTTATATTTATATATCTTTAGATTTATATTTATAAACTCTTATTATTTTAATCCTTATACTAATTTCTTAGATTTGTATTTATAATACACAATATTATCTTTAGTTAATATTAATAATTCTATAAAAGTTTTTAATTTTTTAATTATATATAGAAAATATAATAAATATTTTAAATACTTTTAAATATAATATAAAGAATTTCTTAAATAATAGTTAAAGACTTTTTAGATATTTAATCAAGTTACTAATAAAGATTAAAATAATAATCTAGTAAAAGATTAAGTTAAAAATCTATAACGAAGTTATTAAAATATTAGCTTAAATATAATCAAGTTATAAATCGAAATATAAAAGAACTATTTATTATATATTAAATATATTTTATAATATTAATTTATCTTAATCGTTCTCGAGGATATAATAGTATAAATATATTAAAAAATTATTTCGAATTAAAAAGATATAAAGAGATTTAAAGATAAATAAAATAATAATTATTAGTTACTTATTTATTAAATAATTATTTTAATATAGTTTAAATATTAGTAAATATATATTAATATAAAAATTAATATAAACCTAAAGTTTATATATTTATAATTAGATAAATTTACTTGATTAATATTCTATAATTAAATTCTAGTTACTATAATTTTAATATAAACTTCTTTTTATATAGTTAAGAATCTAGAATAGTGAAAACTAGTAATAATATAAAATCTTTATTTTCTACTTTCTTCTATATAACTTATTTATAATTAGTTAGATATATAAGTTAAAAACTTAGAAAAAAATATTTTAAAGTAATTAGTATTTAAAAGTAAAATTACTTTATCTTTTAATAAATAGTTTAGTTTAATTAAAGTATTTTTTCTAGATATTATAACTTACTATATTATTAAAAACTAAGAATTAATAAAAAAGGTAATTAGGTTTAAATATTTTAAAGAGTATTATTCTAAGTTAAAACTTATTAAAATTATTAATAAAATTATAACAAACTTTAAAATTTATAATCAGATTATTTTTATTATAACTAATAATATAAACTTAAATAGTATTATAATAATATAGATTAACTTATAAGTTAATAAAAGTATTATTTATATAACGATTCGAATATATTAAGCTTACTATATAAATGATCTTTGTAGATATTATACTGATTTTAGTAAGTAGATCTTATAAGATTATTTAGTAGTAAAATAAACTTATAAGTATATCTAGTATATATATACCTTAAGTATATAACTTATATAATTACTATATATATATAAACTTTTAAAGCTTTTCAACTCTCTTAACTCTATAGTTGTTAATTTTAAGAATTATATAATCTTTTCCTTTATTAGATTTTTATAATATATTATTATAATTTATAATTAGTTTATAAATATAAAAATTTAGTATATCTTTTACTTAATTTATATTATTCAACTTACTTTAAAAATATTATTAAGTAAAATTCATCTTCGTTTAATAAATAATTAATTTATTAAAGATTAAAAAGAATTAGTTTAGATTAGAAATTTAAATAAAATTAAAAGAGAAATTATTAAAATTCTTTAAACTTTTATAAAAGTATATATTATCTTGATTAAATTTAAATTATAATTTAAATATTTATATTAATTTTTATACTAATTTATTATTAATCTAGATTTGAAAGCTTATTATATTTATTAACTTAAGTAGATAATATAAATATAATTTTGAAAGTATTGAGAATAATATTCTATAAAGTTAATTAGATTCTAAAAATAAGAAGCTTTTAATATTAATAATAGATATAATTATATATTAAGATTTTATATATATAATATTAATTCGAGTTATATATCTTTAAAAATCAATCGAATAATTTTATAAATTATATTCTAGTATTTAAATCTTTATTATTAGTACTTTGAAATAAAGATAAATAAGATATTTAATTAATATTATTTGTTTTTTTAACTTCTTTATAATAATAGTTAGAAAAACTTAAAATATAATATTATTTTATAAATTATAAATTTATAATAAGCTCTTTAAATATATTATAAAGTTTTAAAGATATTTTAATATAAAAGTTAGATAATTTTTCTAGATCTAATCTTTAATTAATAAATTAGATATAATTATAATTAAATTAAATTCTTATTATAATAAAATATATATTAATCTAGAAAGTATTTATATAATTAATACTTTTCTTAATTCTAATTATAAAAATAATTATTTTAATCTAATATATTTCTAATTAGATATATAATTAAGAGATTAGAAAATAAAATTCGAAGAGTAGTTTTAAGAATTTTTTTAATAATCTTATTAATAAGAATTTAATAATATAGAATATTTATATATTATATAGAATATAAATATAAATTCGATTACTAAGATATTAGATTATAATCAATTTATATATAATAATACTCAATTATCTTTAGATCTAGTTATATAAGATTAAATAAATAATAAAGTTATAAAGTAGTTTAAATTATATAAGTTTAATTTTATATTAATCTTTATATTAATTAGAAATTAATTTTTCAATTTTCTAGAATTTAATCTTAAATCTATTTTTATAATTTAGAAATTATTAAAGTTAAAACTTCTTAATCTTATATATATAATAAAAGATATTCTTAATATCTTATTAACTAGTATAAAAGTAAAATATATTTTCAACCTTATTTATAATATTTACTATTATCGATATAATTAATTTAATCTAGAAATTATTTACTCTTTAATTCTAGTTTACTATTTTTAAAATTAAGAAGTTTATCTTAATTAACTATAAGATACTTTTATATAAATAATAAATATTAATAATATAATTAAGAAGGAGATTAATTATAAGTTTATAATAAAAGAGTTTAAAATTAATATTATGAAACTAAAATATAATAATTAGAATTAGGATTATTATATAAATAATAAAGAATTAAATATAATTATTTAAATTCTTAAATAAACTAATCGATTTCGAAATCGATAACTAGTAATTTCTAATCAAAGTCTTTCTTTAACTAAATAATAAATATAAGTAAATAATTGAAGATAAGTTAAATAGTAACTTTAATATAAAAGAGAATATCTAGAAATATAGAATTCTTTAATATTATTATCTACTTTATAATAATAAAAATCTTTATTACTTAATTTACTTTCTTTATTTTATTTATAATAACGAAAACCTTTTACTTCTAATTTACCTTCTTTACTTTATTTATAATAATAAAGACTTTTTACTTCTAATTTACTTTCTTTATCTTTTTAATATCAACGAAGACTTTTAACCTTTAATTTACCTCTTTTGTTTAACTTATAATAATAACGATTATTAAATTCTAAACTTCTTTCTTACTCTAAAAACTATTAAAAATCTTATAATTTTAAAAAGTCTAAATATTTAATAAAACGAAGATTTGATAATCTTTTTAAAAAAGTTTTTTATATATATAGATTTATAATAAAACTTATATAACTAATATAATTTTATAATAGTACTTAATTATAACTAATTAAAGAAAGTAAGAGTTTTATTTTAAAGTTTCTTTTAAAAAATTTAAATATATTAGTAATTATTAATAGTTTATTAAATAGTTAAAAGGTTATATTAAATAGAAGTATTTTAAAGATTATATTTATAAGTTATATAATAAAGTAATAGTTAGTATAAAGATTAATATAAATTATTTTATTATTAGTATTAATATTTATAAAGTTATAGAAATTAGTATTAATATATTATATATATTTATCTTGATTATATAGATTATATATAATATAAGGAGATATATATATATAGAAATACTTATATAAAAGTCTCAAGTAAGTATAGAAGCTTAGAGTAGTTATTATATAATTATATACTATATATATTTAAATAATCGAGTAAAGAGAATAAAATATTATCTTCTATATAATTATTATTTCTATTAATATATATTTATATATATTATATATATTATATATATTTATATATAAATACTTATTAAATAGTAAATAAGTTATATTATATAATAATCTACTTAGTAAATTATTTATTAATATATCTAATCTACTTATAAGTTAATTTACTTACTAAGTATTTATCTACTTATAAGTTTTATATTATAGTCTATTTATATCTATTTTTATATAAATTAATAATATATTTTATAATAATATTATATTTTTTTAAAAAAGAGTAAATATAAAAAATTAATTTATTAAGTTTAATAAATATTATAATAATATATTATAAGAATTCGGTAAAGAATAAGATTATATTATTCTTAGAATTAATAATTATAAAGTTAAGAGGGTTAAAAGTCTTTAAAAGTTTATATATATATAGTAATTATATAGATTATATATTTAAAGTATATATATACTAAATATATTTATAAGTTTGCTTTACTACTAAGAATAATCTTAGAGATCTACTAGTTAAAATCAATATAATATATATAAAGATTATTTATATAATAAATTTAATATATCCGAATTATTATAAATATTAAAACTTTAATTATTATAAAGTATTTTAAAGTTTATAATTTATATAAATTTATATCTAATATAAAATATTAGTAAAATTAATATATTAATTAATAAATAACTTTATAATTATAATTATCTTTATATTATAAATTTTATAATTAAGTTTAATAAATTATATTATTTTTAAAAAGTAAATTACTAAAAGTTAAATATAATTATATTTTTTAATAATATATTTATAATATTATTATTAGATATATTAATTTCTAATATATTAAAGAGATTATAATTATAATATTATAAAAATAAAGTAGAAGTTAATATCTTTTTTAGTATATTAAATAACTACTAATAATTTATATTAAAATAAAAAGAAGTAATTACTTTTATAAAATTAATTAAAAGTTTTATAATAATATCGAAGTTATAAATAAATTATTAATAAAAGTTATAAGAATTTCAAAAAGATTAGATACTTTTAATAATAATTAAATATTCTCTTTATAATTATAAAACTATATTAAAAGAAAATATTAAAAATAAATTGTATTATAATTTATTATATAAAATATTAATTATTAAAATAAAGATTATTAAAGAATATTATATTCAAAACTTAGTTAAAAGATTTATTAAATTAAATTAAATCTTTTTTATAACTTTATTTTATTTATAAAGAAGTTTAATAAAATATTATAATTTTATATTAATTTCTATATTTTAAATATTTTTAATTAGAAAGATTAATATTTATTATTTTTAATTAATTAAACTTTAATTTATATTATTTATATTAAAATAATTATAAATTATTTTAAGATTTTATAATTTGTATAAACTTATATTTAATATAAAATATTAATAAACTTAATATATTAGTTAATAAATAATTTTATAATTAGAAATCTTTCTTTATTATATACTTTATAATTAAGTTTAGTAAATTATATTATCTTTAAGAAATAAACTATTTAAAATTAATTATTATTATACTTTTATAATAATATACTTATAATAATATTATCGAATATATAAATTTCTAATATATATAAAAGGTTATAATTATAATATTATAAAAATAAAGTAGAGTTTAATATCTTTTTTAAAATATTAAATATCTATTAATAAGTTATATTAAAGTTAAAAAAATAATAACTTTTATTAAATTAATTAAAAGCTTTATAATAATAGTTAAATATCTTTATTTTTAAATTATAATAGCTTTTTAAAATCGATTTTAATATTATTAATTAAGATAATAAATCTAAAATACTTTATATATTTAATAATAAATTTATATTTTTTTAGATAAATTTATAAATTACTATTTTTAAACTTTTAAAATACTATAATAATATAAATTATATATTTAAACTTATTTTTAAAATAAATCAAAATATTATTTAAATATTTTATATAAAAAATATAAAAATAATTAAATATAATATAATTTATATAATATTAATATATAATTAAATTATTAGTTAATCTAAAAGATATAATTTTATATTTAAAAATATTATATTAAGTTTAAAATATAATATATTTTTTAAAAGCTAAATTTATATAAATATAATAAAAAGTTTAATAAATATTTAACTTTATAAATATTTTTATTTTAAAAAATTAAATTAAAATTTTATTAATTAATAGAAGTAAATATTAATCTTTATAAATAAAAGTATTAAAAACTCTAAAGTTAATATTTAAATATTAGAAACTATTAAACTTTTTTATAAATAAAATAAAAGTAGTAAAATATATTTAATTAAATTTAATAAAGTTTTTTATTAGATTATTTATAATATATTCTTTAATTACTTTTAACTTTTCTAATAATATTTTATAAAAAGAGTTATATTTAAAAGCTTTCTTATTATTACTTTTCAATTAAATTTTATAATTATATAGATAATAAAGTAGAAAAATATTTAACTTAGTTTTAGAAAATATATAGATATAAATAATATATTTAATTAGAATAAATAGTTTATTAAGTTTAATATTTATAAAAGAATATAAAGTTATATTTCAATTTATTAAAGTTAATAACTATATAACTAAAATAGTAAAGTCTTATTTAAAAGTTTATTATTCTTTATATTAATTAATAAGATAATCTACTTTATATAAAGTAATTATAAATAACTTATTATTATTACTATTCTTATAAATATATATTATAATAATAATTAAGATTATATATATTTTAATAATATTTAACTTTCTTTATAATAATAAGATTTATTAAAATTTCGAAAGATATTTAAATAATATAATATTAAATATAAAAAGAGGTAATTTAATATATTTTAACTTCTTCTTTATATAATTTATTACTTTTTTAATTAAACTTATATATAAATACTTTAGAAGTTTTAAAGTTATATATAGTTTAGAAAGTATATTTTAAATAATAAGTAGATATTAAAGAAAGAGGTTTATATACTTTATTATAATAATAACTTTATTAATAAAGTATAATTTTTCTTTATATATTTTTATTTTATAATTTTTTAATTTAGATTTTAAATTCTATTAGAATATATTTATTTAATAGATATTATTTATTCTTTCTAATTTATATTACTATATATTAATATTATAGTTTTTTATATAAATTATTATTAAAAGTAAATCTTATAACTATATAAAGTATCTTTAAATATAATTAACTAATACTCGATTTGTTTATAAATTATTTATAATCTAGAATTATAATATAGTTATTTAAATAAATAATTAAAAAAGAAGTAAAATATTAAATATAATTATCAATTATAAAATTAAGTAAAATATAATAAATAATTAAAAATTTATTTATATTATTATATCTTTTAACTTATAAAAGTGTTTCTAAATATTTAATTATAAATTTAAGATAATAATAAAGTTATTATAAAAAGAAAATATTAATTAAAATAGATATATTAGTTTTAAAGTTAATAAAAATATTAATTTAATAAATAATATTATTTTTTACTAGTTTATATAATATTATTAAATAACTTTTATTTATAAACTTTATTAAATTTAAATACTTTATTTCTTTTAATTTACTTAAATTTTTTTTAAATATTCTCTTTTACTTAATCTCACTTTAATTAACAAGTATATATAATAGTTTTAACTTTTACTTTTAATAATATATTCTTTTTTTAAAACTCCTTTAAAATATCTTAATATTTACTAATTTTATTTATTATATAATAAAGAGTTTAAAACTAATATATAAAGGAAGAGGAATTTAAATTATAATTATTTTAAACTAGAAGAATAATCTAAATCAAAGTTAAAAAATATTAAAGTATTTTAGTAAATAATTATAATTAGCTTTTTAATATATTTTATAAGATATTAGTAATTAAAGTTATTATATAAATAGTTAGAAGTTATTAATAAAGATTATAAAAAAGATATTAAAATTTATTATATTATTAATAATAATAATAAAAGTATTATAATTATTAATAATATAATAAATCTTAATATCTCTTTTATAATCTTTATTAATAAAACGATTTATAAAAGAATAAATATAAGAATCTTTATTAAGTTTATAAATAAAATCTATATATTTATTATTTATTATTTTAATATTAATTAGATTAATTAATAATTTAAATTATTAATAAAATATTTTATACTTTTTACTATTTAATAAAGCTTATTAAAAAGTAAATAGTATTTTTAATTAATAAATTAAAAATATATTTTAAATATATATATATATTATTTTAAAATTAATTATAATATAAAGTTATTAGTATATTAATAAATTCGACTTTTAATTATCTTCTTCTATATATATATATATAAAAGTTTCTTAATTATAAAAAAGTTTAGATTTTAAAAAGAGATTTTTAGTTAATATATAATTTACTAAAGTTAAAAATTAAAAAATAATTTAAAGTAATTATTAATATTACTATTACAAAGTTAGAATTTAAAATATATTATATATTATTAATATATTATATTTAATAATAAATTAAATTAAAGATTATTATTTTATTTACTTTATAAATATAAAACTAGTTTATTATATTTACTTTATTTATTTTATTAATATATTAATAATCGAATCTAGAAGAATAAAAGAAGTAAATACTATTAATAATTTAAAAGTAAATAAAAGTTTTTAAATACTTTTACTTTTATCTTTCTTTAACTTTAAATAAATATTTATATTTTAACTAAATTGAATAAAACTTAATTAATATAAATAAAAAAATATAGAAGTTTTACTTTTACTTTATTTTAAAAATAATTTATCTTTTATTTAAAGTAATTTTTAAATAAATTTAAAAGTATTAAAAAGTTCTTAAATATTAGATTAAATTTTAGAAAGAATATAATAAAGCTTTTTTATATAAAAGTAATTTAATTGAAAATACTATTTAAAACTATATATAAATACTTTGAAAAAAGTATTCGATATATTATAATAATCTAAATATTTTAAGTTTACTATATAAATAATTTTTATATATATTATATTAATTTTAGTTATTAAATTTCTAAGATTACTCTTAGTAATAAAGTAAACTTATATATATATTTAATATATATATACTTTAAATATATAATTTATATAACTACTATATATATAAACTTTTAAAGTTTTTTAACTTTTTTAACTTTATAATTATTAATTCTAAGAATAATATAATCTTATTCTTTATTAACTTTTATAATATATTATTATATTATTAATAATTTACTACTAATTCTTTTAATTAATTAATAGTCTTTTAAATAATATTTTACTTTTAATCTTCTTTATTTAAGAAATTATTAAAATTATTAAAAGAAGATTTATCTTATTAAATATAATAATATAAATATCTTTATTTTTATTATTACTTTTATTTTTATTTACTTTTTTATCCTTTATTTATAACTTTTACTTCTACTTTTATTTTTAATTAGTTAAAAGAATTAGTAGTAAGTTATTAATAATATAATAATATATTATAAAAATTTAATAAAGAATAAAATTATATTATTCTTAAGATTAATAACTATAAAGTTAAGAAAGTTAAAAAGTTTTAAAAGTTTATATATATAATAGTTATATAAGTTATATATTTAAAGTATATATATAAGTTTACTTTACTATTAAAAGTAATTTTAAGAATCTAATAACTAAAGTTAGTATAATATATATAAAGATTATTTATATAATAAACTTAATATATCTAGATTATTATATTACTTTTCTTTCTAAGAAAATTTACTTTTAACTATCTTAGATTTATTAATTATAGTTAGTAAGAATAATTAATAAATATAAAAATATTAATTAAATATAAAGAAATTAAATAAATATAATAAGTAAATTAAAATTATTATATATTTATTTATAATTATATATCTAATTATCTAAGAATTATTATTTTTATATTAAAATTATAAGATAATCGCTTTTTAAATACTTATAATTATCTTTTTTTACTTAATATAATTATAATTATTTTAAAAGAAGTATTAGAGAATTAAATAAAAAAAGGTTTTCTAAATAGAATATATTAAGTAAATATAAAGTTATTTCGAAGTTAGATATTTTATATTATATTAAATTAATATTATAATTAAGTTATTATATATAATACTTTAAAGATTAATATTATTTATAATAAATAAAAATCTTTATTACTTTTTATTACTCTTTACTAATAATATTAATAAATAATAAAAAGTTATTAATTTATTTAAAAAATAAATTCTTTAAAATCTTTTTTAATTTGTTAATAAAGAATATAAAGTATATCTTTATTATCTTAAATAATTTAAATTTAAAAAAGTAATTAACTTTTATAAAAATCTTAAAATATTTATTTATTAGAAAATTAAGTTTTTTAAAATATTATTAAATAGATAAATACTTTATATCTAGTTAAATATAATTATTATTATCGAAGTTAATTAAATAATATAATATATTTATAATTTAAATTATATACTTTTAAACTTTCTTAATTATTTAATAAATATATTTTAAAACTTCTAAATTCCTTTAAATATATATATATATATTAGTAATATTAAGATTATCTATAAATTATAATATATTATTTTCTTTCTAAATTTATATAGATTATAATTCTTAACTATATAATATTTTAAATAAACTTATATTATTTAGAAATATATAAAGTAAAATTAATTAAATATAGTTTATTATTAGTAGGAATTTAAATTAATTATTTTAATAATAGTTAATAAAAGATTAAAGTCTTTTTTATAAATATTAATTATAAATTTTAATTTAACTATCTATTTATAATTAGTTAGTAATTAAAAATTTAATCTAAATTTTTAAAATACTATTAAACTCTTTTTAGAAAATAAAGATAAACTATAAATTATAATTAAAAAGTATTATTATAAATAAATTACAATATTAATAAATATATTAAAAGTATAATTAAATTTATTCTCAAATATTAATTATCTTATAATATAAAATAGTAATTATTTATTTATTAAAATAATTAATAATAATTAGAATATTATTAAAATTATATTTATCTTTATTAAAACTATAATAATTTATTATAATATATTCTTATATATATATATAGAGATTAGTAAAAAGTAAAGTAATTTTAATATCTTATTATAAAGAATTAAAATTTTATAATAAATATAATAGTTATAAATATATATATATATATTGAAATAGCTAATCTATATTAATAATATAATTTAATAAGTAAAAAAGTAGTTTTCTTAATATTAGAATATATAATTAATATAGAATTATATACTTTGTAAATAAATAATATATAAAGATTCTAAGTATTAAAAATAATAAAATAATTATTATATAAAAGAAGATTACTTTTAAAAGTTAAATAAAAATTATTATAAATAATTTAAACTTTTAAACTTTATAAACTTTTTAAATTATAATTAGCTTTAAAGAGATAATTAATAAAAAGAGTTAAGAATAAAAAGAAATTAAAAATATTAAATATAATAATATTAATTAATAAATTATTAAAGATCTTTAGATTAATCTAATTATTATATAAAAGTTATTATAATCTATTTTACTTCTTTTACTTATTTTATAATAATAGTTTATTAATTTTATAAATTAATATATTTATAAAAAGATTATTCTTTTTTAAATAATATATAATTAAAAAGTTATAATTTATAAAAAGTTTAATTTATTAAACTTATTATATATTTAAAAATTTAATAATTATAAAGAATTTTAATATTTTATAATCTATATAAATATAGATCTAATATAGAATTAATATAAACTTAGTTTACTAATTACTAAATAATTTAATAATTATAAATATTTCTTTATTATATACTTTATAATTTAATTTAACTAATTATATTATTTTTAAGAAGAATATTATAAAAAGTTAATTATTATTATATTTCTATAAAAGTATATTTATTATAATATTATCTAATATATCTATTTCTAATATATAAAAGAGTAAATAATTATAATATTAAAAAAGTAATATATTTATTAATATATATTTAAATATATTAAAAGCTAGTTAATAACTTTTATTAAAATAGAATAAAGTATTAATTTTAATTAAATTAATAAGTAATTTAGTTATAATATTAAAATTATAAATAAAATATTTATAAAAATTATAAAATCTAAGAAATAATTATATACCTTTTATTATTAAAGAATAAACTTATTATTATATTATAATAACTTTCTTAAAGTTTCCTTTTATATTATTAGTTAAAATAATAAATTCTAAATACTTAATATAAATAGTATTAAATTTATATTTCTTAAGATTAACTTATAATCTAATATCTTAAAAATATTATAAGATTAGTTTAATATAAACTTTATATTTAAGTATATCTTTAAAGTAAATTAAAATATTATCAAAGTATATAATATAAAAATATTTAAATAGTTAAAAAGAATATTATTTATATAATATTAATATATTATAAAGTTATTAGTTAGTTTAAAAAGTATAACTTTATATTTATAAACTTTATAATATATATAAAATATAATATACTTTTTTAAAATTAAGTTTATTTTAATATAATAGAATATTTATTTAATATCTAGTTTAATAAAGATTTTTATATAAAAGATATAAATAAAAGTTTTATTAATAAATAATAATAAATAATAATCTTTATAAATAAATATATTAAATATTTAGAAATTAATATAAAAGTATAATAATTTATTTAACTTTTTAATAAAAAAGATTAAAATATCAAATAGAATTTAATTTAGTTTAATAAATCTTTTAATTAAATTCTTAATAAGATATTTTTTAATAATCTTTAATTCTTTAGTTAATATCTTATATAATAAATTATAATAAAGTTTATTCTTTATACTTTCTTTTAAAATAATCTTATAATTATAAAATTAATAAAATAATAGAATATTTAATTTAGATTTAAAGAATATAATTAAGAATTCTTAATATTTATTAAAAATTAAAAGTTTAATATTAATTTTAAATAAAAAGATTATAATAGTTAATTAAAACTAAAAGATAAAATATAATTATTTAAATAATAAGAAAGTAATTTATTTATTTTCTTAATTAGTTTATTACTTTTTAAATAGTTAATTAATTTTATAAATTAAGATAATATTTAATTTATATTAGTTATCTTAATAATAAAGTATATAAAAAGTAATTCTAAAAATTATATATAAGTTAATAATCTTCTTCAAATAATTTATTTAAAATTTCTAAAAAAGTTTAAACTTTCTAATAATAATTAAGAATTATATTAATTATTTATTTTTAAAGATAATCTCTATTATTTTAAATATATAAACTTAATTTTTTAGAAATATCTTATATAACTTAGATAATTATAAAATTATAAATATAATTATAATAAAAATTAATTTAACTTTTTAAATTACTAAATAAAATAAAATTTCTTTTACTTTAATATATTATAATATTATTAATATAGTTATTAAAATAATTACTTAGTTATTTAAATAATTAATATTTTATTATTATCTCTAATACTTATTTAATTTATAATCTTACTAATCTATAATCTTCTAATATTTATAATTAATTATATAAATATTAAAGTTAACGCGAATATATATTATAAATTAAAAGTAAAATTTATAATCTAGAAAGATTTAATTTTCGAATAATTACATCTTTCTAAAAATTATAAAATATATAAAGCGAGTAATTAAAAAGAGAGTATAAATCTAAAGTCGATTATTAATAAATAGATTTAAATAAATATAATAAGAGATTTCTTAATTTTTTTTATTATTATAATCTTTAACTAGTAAAAGTATTTTCAATTTTTTTTACTATAACCTTCTAAATAAAGTTAAATATTTTAAGAAATATAATATTAATAAAACTAAAATTATTTACTTTAAAATTAATAAAAGTTTTAATTTAGAATAAATATTAATTTCTCGATAATATATAAAAGAATATTATATACTTTCTATTTAATAGTTTAATTAAATTTAAATATTTTATATCTCTAATTTTATTTAATAAAAAGTTTTTTACTAAATATAATCTTTTATTTAATTATTAATTATATAAATAATAATAATAACTTTAACTTTATATTTATCTTTTTACTTTTATTTATTTATAATATTAAAGTATTCCTCTTTTTAAATAAAAAAGTTAATATTAATAATATTAATATAATAGAGAGTATTATTATAAGAATAATTAAAAATACTTTTAAAAAAATTATCTTTTAATTTATTTTAAGAAGTAGAAGTAATATTCTTTAATATAAAGTAAAAAGATATTTTATTAGTAGTAGAATTAATTAATAATAATAAAGTAAAATAGTTAAGATTAGTTCTATAACTTAATAAAAAGTAGTTAATTTAATTAATAATAATTTCTTTATTAACTTTAATTAAAATACTAATAAAATAATATATAGAAGTAAATATTATAATAATATAAATAAGTTAGAAAGATATTAATAACTTATTAATATTATCTTATTATTTTATAAAGTTTAAATATTAAATTAATTTTTTTAAAATTATAATTTAATATTAAATATTCTTAATTTAATTTTAATAATACTTAATAAATTTAAAAAGAAAATCTTTATAAATTATCTTTTTTAAAATTAAATTAATAGAAGTTAGAATATAAAATTAATAATCAAATTTTTAAATAAAGATAATAGTTTTAAAGTAGTTATAAATAATATATAATATTTATTTTTAATAAAAGTAAACTTAGAATTATTATAAAAAAGTAAATATAACTTTTTAACTAATTATTTTATAAATAAAAGAAGTTTTTATAAAAATAATCTTTTAAGATAATTAAAAATAATACTTTTAACTTAATTATTTATATACTTATAAACTTAATATTTATTAAAGTAAGTATATATAACTAATTTATTAAAAACTATATATTTTTATAAAAATAAAAGAATATTAGAATTATTATTAAATTTATTAATAAGATTAGTAACTTGAAGAAGTTAGTTTAAATTATTATTAAATAAAAAGAAGTCGCGAGTTAAATATATATAAAGAAATAAATTATAAGTTTTATTAGTTATTTAGAAACGAATATATAAGGTTATTAAATTATATTTAAAATTATATTACTTAAATATCTTCTTTATAAATAACTTAGTTATATTATAAAATAATTATTTATTAAAAACTTTTAATTTAATAATAAGTTTTAATTACTTTATAAAAAAATTAACTAATCTTTTATAAATTATATTTATCAAAGTTATATTAAAAAGAGAGTAATAATAATATTAGAAATAATATTAATAGAGATATAAATAAAGATTAATTTAGTAATTTAAATTTATTATAATTTTAACTATTTTTATTAAATTTTAATTTATATTTATAATTCTAAAATTAATATAATTAGTATAATTAGATTATTATTTATTAAAGATAAAATAAAGTTTAAATCTTAAAATTAAGAAAGTATAATAATCTAAATATATTAAATTTATTATATAAATAATCTTTATATATATTATATTAACTTTAGCTAGTAAATTCTTAGTATTATTTTTAATAATAAAGTAAATCTATAAGTATATTTAATATATATATACTTTAAGTATATAACTTATATAACTACTATATATATATAAGTTTTTAAAACTTTTTAACTCTCTTAACTTTATAATTATTAATTCTAAGAATAATATAATCTTATCTTTTATTAAATTCTTATAATATATTATTATAGAAAGTAGAAAATTAGTTATTTTACTTTTTTTTATTTCTCTTTTTTATATTAATATTAGAATTTATAAAAAAATTATTAATATATTAAACTTTTAAATTATTATTAATATTCTCTAGATTTTCAAGATAATTATATTTTAAAAAGAGAATTTTATTAAATATAAAGTTATCTTATTATAATATTTTAATACTTCTTTTAAATATTTTATATTTAATATTTCGAAAAGAAGATATATTAGTAAATAGAATTAATTAATAAAAGTAAAAGTAGAAGGAAGTTATAAAAAAATAGAAATAAAAGTAAAAGTTATAAATAGAGAGTAAAAAGGTAAATAGAAATAAAAGTAATAATATAAGTAAAGATATTTATATTATTATATTTAGTAAATTAAACTTTCTTTTAATAACTTTAATAGTTTTCTAAATAAAAAAGATTAAAAGTAAAGTATTATTTAAAAAGTTATTAATTAGTTAAAAGGATTAATAATAAATTATTATCAAAATAATAATATATTATAAGAATTTAATAAAAAATAAGATTATATTATTCTTAGAATTAATAATTATAAAGTTAAAAAAGTTGAAAAGCTTTAAAAGTTTATATATATATAATAGTTATATAAATTATATATTTAAAG
>JANHAA010000293.1:0-31813 GCA_026225975.1 Clarireedia hainanense | reverse complement strand
TAAAAGTTATAAAGTTATTAGAAGTTATAAGATTATTAAAAGTTTATTTCTAATTTTAACTTTTTATACTTTTTAAAAATTAAATAGAAGTTAAAGTTAAAATTAAAACTAAAGTTAATATTAAAGCTAATATAAATAGATTAGATTAAATAATTAATATACTTATTAATTAATCTAAATAAACTTAAAAAGATTTATCTATTTAAATTCTTTTTTTAAATATTTCTAAACCATTTTTTAATCCGAATTAGTTAATTTTCGAAAAAGAATAAAATTAAAAATTATTAGAAGTTAATATTTATATTAGTATTAAATCAATTCTCCTTTTATATAAATAGATTTTAAATATAAATTAAAACTAGAATAGAAATTAAATTAATTTTTTTAAATTTAAACTAAAAGCTAATCTAAATATATAAATAGAATATTAATTTAAACTAACTAGTATATAATAGTAAGTTAAAAGAGGTTATTTAGATAATTAAATTAATTAGTTAGTTAATTTAAAAAGAATAAGAATATATAGTTTATAATAATAATTAAGTTAAATTATATAAACTAAATTTATTTAATAATAATCTAAAGTAAAAATAGTTAATAAAAGTATATAATATTAATAGTTAAATAATTAATAAAAATATTAATATTAAGTTAACTTAAATACTAAAATACTATAATATAGAAAGTAATAAAATAGTAAATAAACTAATAAAAAAAGTAACTAATTTAAAATTAGATTTTTAATTAACTAGTTTTATTTATCTCAATATTAGTATTAAATATATTAAGATTTAAAAATAGAAATTAATATTAATATAAATTATAAAGTTAAGATAAAATAAAAACTTTAAAACTAATTATATTTTAATCTATAAATTAGTTTTTTAAAATAAAATCTTAATCTTTTTTAAAATTAAATAAATTATAATTAATATATTTTATTAACTAAAGTTAGATTATAACTATATTAAAATTTATATATATTAATTAAGTCTTATTAGTAATAATAAATATAAATATAATAAAAAGAAAATAACTAAATACTTTCTTATTAACTATTAATTACTTATTAAAACTTATTTAAAATTAAAAGATAAGTTTAATATATATTATTTTAACTTTCTATTATTTTTAAATACTAAGCTTAGAATTAATATTAGTTTAAAATTTATTAAAGATATTAGTATTTATATTTAAAAATACTATTTAACTTAGTTAACTAATCTCGAATTTAATTAATTTATTAATTTAAGATTTAAATTAGAATTTATCAAATTATTAATATTAAGTTTAATATCACTTTAATATTAGTTTAATATTATATATTAAAACTTATTTAACTTAGTATTTTCTTTAATATTAGAAGTTAGAATTTACTTTTTTTATTATTATTTTTTTTACTAAAGTTTAACTTTTAATATCTTTTTATTATATATAATATTATATATATATAGCTTTTATATATATTTAACTACTAGTAATATAACTACTAATTATCTTACTATAATCTTAAATTTATATAAGATATTAAAATAAAATAAAAATAATTATTAGTAATATAACTTATTACTTTCTTAAATAAATAAACTCTTTTATATCTACTAAACTAATTAAAATATTTAAAACTAATATTTAAATAACTATTATAAATAATCTAATAAACTAACTTATTTTCAAAGTTTATAATTTAATCTTTAAAGTAATATTAATAATTATCTTCTAGGAAAAGTAAATATTATTTTTAGATTTAATATAAGTTTTTAGAGATTATATCGAAAAGAGTATAATTAGGAAAATTACTAATATACTAGCTTTTTAAATAAATAATCTAGAATATACTATTTAAAAAATCGAAATTTAAATTAAGTTTAAAATTTAAAAGCTTTTAATTTAACTTTTAATAATTTAACTTTTAATAACTCTAATACTTTTTTAATAATCCTTTTATAAAAAGTAACGAAAATTATTTAAAATCTAATTTAACTTTTTTTTACTAATATTATTACTAGTATAAATATTATTAATAAATAAAAAATTATAGAATCTAAAATTAAATTTAAATAAATTAAAGTTAAAACAATTGATTAACTAATTTTAATTTATAATACTTTAACTCTCTTTTCTATTTTCTTAATCTAAAATACTATTAATAAAGTTTTTAAAACTAAAAGTATTAAAAGTTTTATAGTTTTAATTATTATTAATATTACTAATAAGAAGAACTTAGTATTAATAATTATTTTCTTTTATATAATCGATTTATTATTATTATTTTATTATTTTAATATCCTTTTTAAATCTAAGATTATAATAGAATAACTAGTAGTTAATTTACTAATAATTAAGTATATAAAACTAAGTATAAAATTTCTTTAAAGTAAAGTAATATTGAAAGTTAAACTTTAATAAAAGAAAAACAAGGTTCTTTATTAAATAAAAGAACTAATTAAGTAGAGAAGGTTTAAAATAAAAGATTTTTTACTAATATATAGTCTAATATAGTATTACTATATTATCAAACCGAGGACTATTTTGATTAGTTTAATCTATATAATCGATTTCTTAATTAAAAAACTTAATATTTAGAAAAATCTTCTTAATTTTAAAAGTATTTAAAAGAATAAACTTTAATTTAAAATAATATTATATAAAATACTTATAATTAACTTTAATATTTTTAAAAATATAAAACTAATATTAAATAAAATAAAAAGTTTTAATAGTTTTTTAAATTTTAAACTAATTAAAACTTTTTATTAACTTTTATTAGAAGCTAATTAGATAATTAAAAAAGTTAGTTTAGTAATAATCTTTTTTAAAACTATTAAAAAAGTTGAAAGATATATTAAAAATTAAATATATATTACTAGAATCTTAGTTAAAGTTAAAAAGCTATTAAATATAATTAAATCAATATAATATATTAAATATTAAGGATTTAGATATATAATTTAATTTTATAAATACTAAGTTAAATATAGATTATATATAAAACTATATATAACTTTATAATATATTTATAATATTTATAATATTTATAAGAAAGTTTATTTATATTTAACTTTAAAATATATTAATTACTTTTAATCTTATATTAGTAATAGTAAATTATATAAAGTATATAAAGTAATAAAAAGAGTTATTATTAGTTTATAAATAGTTAAGATATCTAAATATTATAAATAAATTTTAATAAAAGTTTATTAAAAATTAAATTAACTTTTAAACTAACTATTAAGTTAAAAATTAATTTATTAATTATTTAAAAGTTATAGATTATAATTGAGAATTTAAACTAACTAAATAATTAATTTATAATTTATATTAATTTTAACTAACTATTAATATTATATTAGAACTTTAAATTATAAACTCTTATTTATATTTTAAAAGTTTTTACTATTAATATAATACTAATATTTAATAATATAGATTTAAACTTATTAATAATATAACTAAGTAAAGAAATTAATATATTCGAAATAGTTAATATTTATAATAAAACTAACTAAATTAAAAATAAATTAAATAAAATAATTAAAAGAAGTTTATTTTCTAAAACTATTTTAACTAATTTATTTATTTTAAAAGATTTTAATATATATTATTTTTAGTAAAATTTAGAATTAATTAATATTTAAAAAAAGATTTAATTAGTTAATTAGATTAAAAAGAATAATCTTAATTTATTTAATAATTTTAAAATTAAAATTTTCTTTAAAAAAGTTAGTTTATTAGTTTTAAATCTAATATTTATTATTTAAAAAATAATAAAATATATTAATAATTAATAAATACTAAATAATTTAAAATTAAATTATTTATTAATCTTTTTTATAATTAAAAATCTAAAATCAAATTAAAATTATTTTAACTCTTTTTAAATTTTTAATATTAAAAAAATTAATTAGAATCTCTTTAAAATTAGTTTTATTAATTTAACTAAAAAAAACTTAATTCTAAATTAAAATTTTTTAAAGTTTATTAAAACTAGTTTAAATTTTAAAATATTAAATATTAAGTTTTTAGAAATTATTAATATAAAACTAATATAAATAATTAAATTAATATTAAATATAGTAATTTCGAAAATTAAATTTAAATTAAAAGTTAAATTTTAATAGATTTTTAAATTTAAATCTTTTTGAAAATTAATATTAAAAATTTAAAGATTAAATAATCAAAGTTAAAGTTAAAAAGTTTATTAATTAGTTTAGAATTAATATTTCTTAATTATTAAATATATTAAAAAAAATTATTAAAATACTTTTTTAAAAATTAAAGATTTAAAATTAATATTTAAAATATTTAATTATATTAAAAATTATTAAAGTTAGAATTTATCTTCGATTTCTAACTAATTAATTTTTAAAGAAAAAATAAAAATATTAAAATCTATTTTATTTTTCTAATTTTTAATATTAATTAGTTTTTTTTAAAATATTTATAAAGTTAATCTTTAACTAAAATTAATAATTAGTAAATTTAAAAGAGTTTATTTAATAAAAATTAAAAGAAAAACCTTTAAATTAAATAAAATTAATTAAGAAATTATTAATAAAACTTATATAACTATTTCTTATTTATTTTATAAAGTTTATAATCTATTTATTAATATTAATTACTACTTTATTTATTAATACTAAGTAATTAATATAATATTTAAAAAAGTTAAAAAGTTAGATTATTTAATTTCGAAAACTTATAAAGTAATTTTATTATTTAATTATCTTAAAAAAGTTAATAAAAGAATATTAATTAAAAAACTAAATTATTTAACTAAGACTATTAATCTTTTTTATAACTTTTAAATTAAAAATAAATTTAAAAAGTTTATAATTAATATTAAACTTTTACTAATAATTAAAATTAAAGAAAATTATATAACTAATTTTAAAATATTAATTTTATTTCTTAATATTAAAAAGACTTTTAATTATATATTTAAAAATCGATTATTAATTATTTTAAAAGAGTTTAAATTTCTAATTAGTTTAATAGTTTAAATTAACTCTTTTTTAAAAGTTAAATAATTAAAATTAACTTTTAATAATTAAATTAAACTTTTTTATTTTATTAATATTAAGATTCTTTAAAATAATCTAATTAGTTTAATTTTATTCTTGATTTATATTTAAGATCTTTTTCTAATAATTAACTATTTAATCTAATCTTATATAAATAATATTATATTAATAGTTAATTTTATTAGTTTTAAAAAGAATTATTAAATATTAGAAAAAGAAGTTAATAAGCTATATTTCTTTAAAATAATAAATAATATTAATTTTAATTTTAAGAAAACTAAATTAATATACTTTTTTATAAAAGATTTAATAGTTTATTTAATTAAATTATTAAATTAATAAGTAATATATTTCTCTAAGTTAATAAGATAATTTAGAATTTAGTTTAATAATACTTTTAAATTTAAAAGTTATATTATTATCTAAGTTAATTAAATTAAATTATTATTTCTTTAAATTAATTAATTAACTAATATTTAAATTAGTTTATTCCTTTATATAATATATTAGTTATATATTACTTATATTATTAATATCTTAGACTATAACTTCTTAATTTAATATAAAGAATAAATTAATTTTAAAGTCTAATTTCAATTACTTTAAAATTTAACTTTCTAGAAAATACTAAATATTTTTAAAACTAGTTTTATTTTAATTATAGATATTAAAGTTATATTAATATCTTTTAATATTTATTTTACTAGTATTATTTATTAATAAAATTTCTAATCTTTTAAACTTTTAAAAGACTATTTAATTTATAAATTACTTTAAAAAGGTTATTAAAAATTACTAAGTTATTAAAAATTATTAAGTTATTAGAAATTATAAAGTTATTAGAAGTTATAAAGTTATTAAAAGTTTATTTCTAATTCTTTATATTTTTTAAAAACTAAATAGAAGTTAAAATCGAAATTAGAATTAAAGTTAATATTAAAACTAATATAAATAAACTAGATTAAATAATTAATATACTTATTAATTAATTTAAATAAATTTGAAAAAATCTATTTTTTTAAATTTCCTTTTTAAATATTTTTAAACCTTTTTTTAATCTAAATTAATTAATTTTTAAAAAAGAATAAAATTAAAAATTATTAGAAGTTAGTATTTATATTAATATTAAATTAACTTTTCTTTTATATAAATAAGTTTTAATTATAAATTAGAATTAGAATAGAAATTAAACTAACTTTTTTAAATTTAAACTAAAAGTTAATCTAAATATATAAATAGAATATTAGTTTAAATTAATTAGTATATAATAATAAGTTAGAAAAAGTTATATAAATAATTAAATTAACTAATTAACTAACTTAAAAAGAATAAGAATATATTATTTATAATAATAATTATTTATTTATTTATTTATTTATTTTATTATTTTAATATCCTTTTTAAGTTTAAAACTATAATAAGATAATTAATAACTAACTTATTAATAACTAAATATATTAAAGTTAAATATATATAATTTCGAATATTTTTAATAATATTAAAAGTTAAGTTTTAATAAAGAAAAAATAAAGTTCTTTATTAAATAAGAGAATTAACTAAGTAGAGTAAATCTAAATATAAGATTTATTTCTAATATATAGTTTAATATAATATTACTATACTATTAAATCAAGGACTATTTTAATTAGTTTAATTTATAATAATAACTAAGTTAGATTATATAAACTAAACTTGTTTAATAATAATTTAAAATAAAAATAATTAATAAAAGTATATAATATTAATAACTAAATAGTTAATAAAAGTATTAATATTAAACTAGTTTAAATTTTAAAGTATTATAAAGTAGAAAGTAATAAAATAATAAATAAGTTAGTAAAAGAAATAATTAATTTAAAATTAAACTTTTAATTAATTAACTTTATTTATTTTAATATTAATATTAAATATATTAAAACTTAGAAATAAGAATTAACTTTAGTATAAATTATAAAGTCTAAATAAAATAAAGATTTTAAAACTAATTATACTTTAATTTATAAATTAACTTTCTAAAGTAGAATCTTAATTTTCTTTAAAATTAAATAAATTATAATTAATACTTTTTATTAACTAAAGTTAGAATATAACTATATTAAAGTTTATATATACTAATTAGACTTTACTAGTAATAATAAATATAAGTATAATAAAAAGAAGATAATTAAATATTTTTTTATTAACTATTATTTATTTATTAAAATTTATTTAAAGTTAAAAGATAAGTTTAATATATATTATTTTAATTTTCTATTATTATTAAATACTAAATCTAGAATTAATACTAATCTAGAATTTATTAAAGATATAAATATTTATATTTAGAAATATTATTTAATTTAATTAACTAACTTTAAAATTAATTAACTTTTTAATTTAACTTTAAATTAGAATTTATTAAATTATTAATATTAAATTTAATATTATTTTAATATCGATTTAATATTATATATTAAGATTTATTAGATTTAATACTTTCTTTAATATTAAGAGTTAAATTCTACTTTTTTTATTATTTTCTTTATTAAGATTAAATTTTTAATATCTTTTTATTATATATATTATTATATATATATAACTTTTATATATACTTAACTACTAATAATATAACTATTAATTATCTTATTATAGTTTTAAACTTATATAGAATATTAAAAAAAAAACTATTTAATTAACTTTTAATAAAAGTTAATAAAGAGTTTTAATTAGTTTAAAATTTAAAGAGTTATTAAAAGTTTTTATTTTATTTAATACTAGTTTTATACTTTTAAAAATATTAAAGTTAATTATAAAGATTCTATATAATATTACTTTAAACTAAAGTTTATTCTTTTAAATACTTTTAAAATTAAAAAGATTTTTCTAAATATTAAGTTTTTTAATTAAGAAATTAGTTATATAAAAGAAAGTAGTTATTAATATTAAGTTCTTTTTATTAGTAATATTAGTAATAGTTAAGATTATTAAACTTTTAATACTTTTAACTTTAAAAGTTTTATTAATAGTATTTTAAATTTAAAAAGTTAGAAGTATAGCTTTTAAAAATTATTGAAAAAATTTATATTATTATTTAAATCGATTCAATCTTTTAATATTCTTATTAATTATAACTTAGTAAATTAAATAAAATAAATAGCTTTATTTTATAACTTAGTATTATTAAGATATTATTATTATTACTGATTTTATAATTTTTTTACTTTATATTATAAACTTTTTACTAAAAACTTAAAAATATAAAAATATCGAGAAAAATAATAATAAGAATAAAAAATTATTAAAAAGAGGTTAGTAATTAGTTAAATAAACTTTTATAAATTAGATTAGCTTATTTATACTTTTATATACTTTATAGTTACTAAAATATTATTATTATTATTACTTCTAGTATTTTTAGATATTTAATATTAAAGATAATATTAAGTTTAAATTATAAGATTATAATAATATTAAAGAATTATTAAGATTTAAGAATTAATACTTTAAGTCTTTATAAACTTAGAATACTTTTTTTAATATAAATATACTTCTTTAAAAATAAGATATTAACTTTTTAATAAAAAGACTTTTAATTTTAATTAACTAATTTAATAATTAGAATATTATCTAAACTAACTTTTATTTAATTACTTCTTTAATAATTATAGTTATTAAATCTAATCTGTTTATTAATATTAATAAAGGTATAAATATTATTATTTTATTATTATTATTTATAACTTATTATTTTAATTTAAATTTAAATATATCTAGCTCTTTAGATATATTAAATTTAAACCTTTTTAATAAACTTACTTTTAATATAACTACTATTAAATCTAATAAAATTCCTTTCTACTTTCTTAAATAAACTAACTTCTTTTTACTAAAACTTCGAAATAATAAAAATTTAAAAGCTACTTTCTTTATTACTTTTATTAATAATCTAGTTATTTAATTTATTTTTAATATTTTAAACCTTTTAATTAAAATAGCTTTAATAATAATTTTCTAAGAAAAGTAAATTTAAATTTTAAATTTAATTAAAGTCTTTAAAGACTATATTATAAATAGAAAAGTTAAAAAAGTTATTAACTAATTAGTTTTTTAGATTAATAATTTTGAATTCGCTATTTAAAAAGTTAAAACTTATATTAAAAATAAAGTTTAGATTAAAACTATAGTTTAACTTCTAATAATTTACTTTTTAATAACTTTACCTTTAATAACTTTATTAATTAAAATTACTAAAACTACTATTTTAATTAAAACTTCTTTTATTAATATCTTTATTAACTTAGAAAGTAAAACTTTTAATTAGATTATAATATAAACTAAGTTTAAAATAATTAAACTAAAAAAACTTTTAAACTAGTTAATTTTAATCTAAAATACTTTCTTTTTTTTCTTAACTTTTTTTATTTAGAATTTAATTAATAAAGCTTTCAAAGTTAAAAAGATTAAAAAGTTAATAGTTTTAATTATTACTAATATAACTAATAAAAAGAATTTTATTTTAATTATTATAACTCTTTATATAATTGATTTCTTAATTAAGAAGCTTAATATTTAGAAAAATCTTATTAATTTTAAAACTATTTAAAAAGATAAACTCTAGTTTAAAATTATATTATATAGAATATTTACTTTAGAATTTAATATATTTAATAGAATAATATTAGTTTTAGAAGAGTTAAAAATATTTAATTTATCTTTTAAACTATTTTTAATTAAAACTTTTTATTAACTTTTAACCGAAGTTAACTAAGTAATTAAAAAAGTTAATTTAATTATAATCTTCTTTAAGATTAATAAAAAAGTAAATAAATATATAAAGAATCAAGTTTATATTATTAGAATTTTAATTAAAGTTAAAAGATTATTTAATATAATTAAATTAATTTAATATATTAAATATTAAAACTTTAAGTATATAATTTAATTTTATAAATATTAAATTAAATATAGACTATATTTACAACTTTATATAACTTCTTAATACTTCTATAACCTATATAATATTTAAAGTAAAACTTACTTCTACTTAGCTTTAAAGTATATTAACTACTTTAAAAACTATATTAATAACTTAAAATTATATAAAGTATATAAAGTAATAAAAAGGATTTTAATATTTAAACTTGAAAGTATTATTTAATTTAGTTAATTAATCTTTATAAATTAGATTTTTAATTTAGACTTTTATTTAATATTTAGAAAATATAATATTAAACTTTAATATTAATTTAATATTCGATATTAAACTTAAAATACTTTAATATCAATTTAATATCTAATATTAAATTTAATATTAGTTTATTTAAACTTATTTAGCTTAATATTTTTTTTAATATTTTTAAATTTTCTTATTATTTCCTTTATTAAAACTAGACTTTTAATATAACTTCACTTTATTAATATTTTTTTTTATATTTATTTTAATATTTTATATAAGTTTAAAATTATAGTAAAATAACTAATAATTATATTACTAATAGTTAAATATATATAAAAGTTATATATATATAATAATATATATAATAAAAAGATATTAAAGATCTAATTTTAATAAAGGAAATAATAAGAAAAGTAAAATCTAACTTCTAATATTAAAGAAAGTATTAAGTTTAATAGATCTTAATATATAATATTAAATTAATATTAAAATAATACTAAGTTTAATATCGATAATTTAATAAATTTTAATTTAAAGTTAAATTAAAAGATTAATTAATTTTAAAGTTAGTTAATTAAATTAAATAATATTTCTAGATATAAATATTTATATCTTTAATAAATTCTAAATTAGTATTGATTTTAAGTTTAATATCTAATAATAATAGAAAGTTAAAATAATATATATTAAATTTATCTTTTAATTTTAAATAAGTTTTAATAAGTAAATAATAGTTAATAAGAAGATATTTAATTATCTTCTTTTTATTATACTTATATTTATTATTACTAATAAAGTTTAATTAATATATATAAGTTTTAATATAACTATATTCTAGTTTTAACTAATAAAAAGTATTAATTATAATTTATTTAGTTTTAAAGAGAATTAAGATTCTATTTTAAAAAGTTAATTTATAAGTTAAAATATAATTAATTTTAAAATCTTTATTTTATTTAAACTTTATAATTTATATTAGAGTTAATTTCTATTTCTAAGTTTTAATATATTTAATACTAATATTAAAATAAATAAAACTAGTTAATTAAAAGTTTATTTTTAAGTTAATTACTTCTTTTATTAACTTATTTACTATTTTATTATCTTCTATTTTATAATACTTTAGAATTTAAATTAATTTAATATTAATATCTTTATTAACTATTTAGCTATTAATATTATATACTTTTATTAGTTATTTTTATTTTAAATTATTATTAAATAAGTTTAATTTATATAATTTAACTTAATTATTATTATAAATAATATATTCTTATCTTTTTTAAATTAACTAATTAATTAATTTAATTATCTAAATAACTTTTTCTAATTTATTATTATATATTAGTTAATTTAGATTAATATTCTATTTATATATTTAAATTAGTTTTTAATTTAAATCTAAAAAAGCTAATTTAACTTTTATTCTAGTTCTAATTTATAATTAGAATTTATTTATATAAAAAGAAAGTTAATTTAATATTAATATAGATATTAATTTCTAATAATTTTTAGTTTTATTCTTTTTCGAAAATTAATTAATTTAGATTAAAAAAGAGTTTAGAAATATTTAAAAAAGGAATTTAAAAGAATAAATCTTTTTAAGTTTATTTAAATCGATTAATAAATATATTAATTATCTAATTTAATTTATTTATATTAACTTTAATATTAGTTTTAATTTTAATTTCGATTTTAACTTTTATCTAATTTTTAGAAAATATAAGAAGTTAGAAATACACTTCTAATAATTTTATAACTTTTAATAATTTTATAACTTTTAATAACTTAGTAATTCTTAATAACTTAATAACTTTTAATAATCTTTCTAAAGTAATTTATAAATTAAATAGTCTTTTAAGAGTTTAAAAGATTAGAAAGTATATTAATAAATAATATTAATAAAATAAATATTAAGAGGTATTAATATAACTTTAGTATTTATAATTAAAATAAAACTAGTTTTAAAAATATTTAGTATTTTTTAAAAAGCTAAATTTTAAAGTAATCGAAATTAAACTTTGAAACTAGTTGATATAAGAAGATATATATATATATAAGAATATCTATATAAAAGTTTAAAGTAAGTATAAGAGTTTAAAGTAATTATTATATAATAATATACTATATATATTTAAATAATTAAGTAAAGAGAATAAAATATTATCTTCTATATAATTATTATTTCTACTAAATAATAGTAATATTAAATTATTAATCTTTTATATACTATATTTATTTAAAGTTATTCTCTAGATTATAATCTATTATAATATCTACTTGAAAATATTTTTATTATTATTTCTATACTTCTCTTTTAATTTATTTATACTTTGTATTTATAAGCGAATTATCTTTAATATTTATAGCTAATTTTATTCTTTTTATTTAAATTATTTATTATTTTAATTATCTTTATTAAACGAATTATAAGTATATAGATAATATTTTATTTAAAATAAGAATAATTATTAATTATATTATTACTAAATATCTTTAATTTATATTATTTTAATCTACTATTTCAATAAATATTAGAACTAGATATTTATATTTTATTAAATTACTTTTAATCTCTCTTAAATAGTTAAATTTAAAGTTTAATTTTATTATTACTCTAAAATATTTTATTTCTATAATTAGTAAAAACTCTTTTTTAACTTCTATTTAAGAAAGTAAATAACTTTAATCTTTATTAAATAGAAACTTTAAAGATTTAAATAAAGATTTATTTATTATATAAATTATAGAAGAAATTAATTATATAGAAATATTTAAAATATTTCTAAACTCTTTAACTATAAAAACTAATATAGTTTCGAATATTAATTAAATAATTATAATAGAAAATATCTATAATATATTTAATAATCTATTAGATATATATAAATAGGATTAATAATAAATTAATTTTAGATTTAGAATACTAGCTTTTATATTAAATACTATTTTAAATAATTAGTAGATATTAGATTTAAACTATATTAATTTTAAATAATATTTATAAAATATAAGTTTCTTTAATTTAAAACTTTCTTTAGACTATAAAGAAAACGATTATATTATAATTAAGAAGAATATAATTTAGAGAAATATATACTTTTTTATTAATTAAATAAAGAAATATATATTAGAAGTTTAAATATTAATTATATAAAATAACTTATATACTTACTTCTAAAAAGAAGTTTTACTTTAGTTTATAAAGAAGTTAAATTTATTAATAAAATATAGATTTATATATATATTAAATAGTATTAATTAATAATATTAGTTATTAATTAAATAATTTAAAGATTTTATTTCGAAAATACTAAAGAAATTATATATTAAGAAATATTTTACTAAGAATATATAAAAAAGTTAAAGTATTTATTCTTTTATAATAACTATAGTAAAGTATATATAAACTATTAATATAGATTAACTTTAATAATAGAATATTATAATTTATAATAACCTCGACTTATAATTATAATTATATATTAATATATTAACTAAAAGTTAATTCTTAATAAACTTTATAAATTCTTTAATTTTAAAAAAATATACTTTTTATAATACTTTTAATATCTAAAGTTAAATATTAATAACTTATAATTTCTATTAACTAATTTATTATAATTAAATATAAAGTAATATTTATTAAAAAGATAAATTCAAACTTTTCTTTAAAAACTTTTTATTTATTTTCTATTTATATTTAGTTTTATTAAAAGGATATTCTATTTAGAATCTTCTCTAAAGTAATACTAATATATATAAGAGTATTCTTATAAAAGTAGTATTATTAACTCTTTTATTAAAACTTTGTTTATAGATTATAACTAACTATATTAACTTTAAATAAGAAAATCACAATATTTAGAAAAAAAAGAAATTTTATTATAAAAAAGAATTATTAGAAAGTAATAAATAAATTTATTAAAGATTTTATAAATTTAATAATATTAATTACTTTAAAGAAGATTATTATAATATACTAGAAGAGTTTGATTTTATATATAATAAGAAGTTAAAAGAAAATAATTATATAATTATAAATAAAATCTATATAAATAAAAATCTATATTTAGAATTAGTTAATATTTTATAAGAAACTATATTATTTCTTTCTAATTAGATTATAAAAGTTATTAAGAAATTGTATTAAAAGTATAATATATTATTCTTTTTAAAAAATAAACTTTATTATTATATATTTTTTAATAAGTATAATAAAGTATTAACTTTCTATATTAAACTTTATAATAATATTACTTTTATATATATTAATCTAAAAATAATACTAATTATATTATCTAGTATATTAACTAGTATTTAATTAAACTTCTTCTTTAAGTTTATTAAAACTATATATTTCTTAGAAACTAATATAGTTATTTTACTAATTATTAATATTCTTATAATATTTACTTTTAAAATTCTAAGTACTATTTAAAGATATATATATATAATTATATATATTTGAATATTACTAGATAAACTAAATATAAAAATTTATATAAATAGTAAATATTCTTATTTACTAGTAAATAAAGATTAGATTAAAAACTACTTTATAATAAAGATTAAAAAAGATTTTAATAAAATAGATATAAAAAGTATTAATAGATATTATAAGTTAAAAAATAAAGTAATCTTCGAAATTTTCTTTTAAAATACTTTTAAAAAGAAAAAATACTTAATTAAGTTTATTATCTAAATATAATTAAAAAAAGGTTTAAGAAGATTATAAAGACTTAACCTTTTATTAAAAAATAAGTTTTTAATATCTTATAATATAATTCTTAATATAGAAGAATATTATCTTTCTTTTATAATCTATAATAACTTTAAAATCTTTATATAAATTCAAGTTTATAAATTACTAATTTATTAAAAAGTTATTACTTTTAAAATTATAATAATTTCTTCTCGAATAATTTAAAGAATATTTATATAATATATACTTTTTCTAATAAACTAAAACTACTTTTTCAAAGATATAATTCTTAAAATCTAATTAATTATTACTTTATATAAAGATTATATTCTATTTATAAATGAAATTATTAAGAATATTACTATATTTTCAAGAGTAAGATTAGAAATAATTATTAATTTTAATAAAGAAGAATATTTCTTTATTTAAATACTTAGTTTAGATAATATAAAAGAAGATTTTAAAGTTTATAAAAGTTATAACTAAGATAATACTTACTTAATAATAGAAATATCTAAATCTAAAAATATCTTAGAAATAATAGTATTAAATAATATATATATTTATAATATAAACTTAGAACTTATATTAAAAATTTTATATTTAATCAAGGAGTTTTAATTATATTAAGAAGATTATAAACTAATAGATTTTTTAAAATAAAAGTATATAATTATTTCTTTTATTAATAAATAGTAGAAAGAAAAGTTTATAATAAAAGTATATTTAGTAAGAATTAAAGATTATAAAATAATTAATATAATCTTCAATAAATTATATAAAATTAATTAAATAGAATAAGTTTATAATCTAATATTATTTAAATATTTAGTCTTTGTAATATAATATAATATTAAGAATAAATAAAAAGAAAGAGTTATTATTAATATATATTCTATTAATAAAGTTATTCTATATAATATATATCTAATACTTTTATAAATAAATATTATTAAGATATTATAAAGTATTATATTTATTATAATAATAGATACTTTAATATTCTTCTATTAATTTCTTATTATTAAATCGAATAAAAAGAAGTTTATTATTATTAATTATAGAAGATAGAAAAGATTTAAAGTAATTTTTATAGAATTTAAAAATTCGCTTATATATATCTAAAAAATATTAAATATAAAATTAAAGGATTTTAAAGATTTTATATAAATATTTATTAATAATATAGTAATTTTCTCTAAATTAATTAATAAATATCTATATTATTTATATTAGATTTTTATACTTTTTCAAAAACTGAATTTAACTTTATTAATAGAAAAATCGTTTATTATATACCTTTTTATAATTCTATTAAGATATTAAATTAATAGTTTTAGAATATTAATAACTTTCGAGTAAATTATAATAATTAAAGAAATCTAATTTCTATTAAATTTATAATAATTAGAATACTTTCTAAATCTTATTAGATATTTTTAATAATTTATTCTATATTATATAAAATTAGTAGAATCTTTATAATACTATAAAACTATATTACTTATAGTTATTAGAAATAAAAGTATAATAGATTGAAAAAGGAAAGAATTTTATATATAAATATTTTAAATACTTATTCTAAAAAAACTAAAGATATTCGAATTAATTAAAATATATCTTTTATTAAAGAAATTCTTAATATATTTCAATCTAAATTATAAACTACTTATAAAAATTAATAGTTTAAAAGAATAAGAATTTAGTATAATAACTTTTTATATAAAAGAAGATATTATATTAAAAGACTTTTTAAAGCTTTTATTAATAATTATTTAATTAATACTTTTTTTAAATAAACTTTTAAAATTAATAAAATAAAACTACTATTTTATAAAGTTTAAAATAGTATATTTTCTTTATATATATAAATACTTTAAAGTAATAATATAGTTTTTATATTATTAAATTATTATCTTTATAGACTATATAGTAATAAAAAGAATTTATAAAAATAGTTTATTAAATATATTAAATTTAAATTATATAAATATATAGTTAATTATAATATCTTAATATCTTTCTTAATATAAACTCGAAATATATTATATTATTAGTAAGAAAAATATTATTCTCGATATATTATTTTAGTTATTAGAAGATATATCGAAAGATATTTTCAAAGATAATAAGTTAGATAATATATAATTATTAATAGAGGTTTTTATTTTTAATAAAATAAAGGAAGATTTTATATTTAATTATCAATAAAATCTTTATTTCTAATATATCTTAAAGTTTATAGATATTAAATTAAAAGACTTTCTTTATAATATACTAGTAAAACTTAGTATACTATTTTAATTTAAAAATAAGTTCTTTTAATACTATTTAATAATAAGTTTTATAAAGTTAATAGTTTTTAAAGTAATATTAAAGAATATCTTTAAAAAAGTATATAATAAGAAAAACTATTTAAATCTTAATTAAATAATATATAAACTTTAAAGCTTTTATATTTTATATTTAATAAAAAAGTTATAAAAGTATATTAAATATTATCTAAATTGTAATATTAATATTATATTATATAATAAGCTAAATAATTATATATAACTAATCTATATAATCTCTATATTATTTTATATAATTATAATCAATTTTATAATAAGCTTTCTCGAACTAATTATAATAAACTTTTAGAAATTAGAGAATATAGATATATTCGATTTACTAATAATAGTAATAAATAAGTTTTTTAAAAAGATAATTTTACTTTCAAGATATATTATTTATAATACTAAGAAATAAACTAAAGTATTTCTTTAAATACTTCTTCTTCTTAATTAAAATATTTTTAAAGTTATTATTTTTAATTACAATTTAAAGTTTATTAACAAAGTATAATATTCTTTATAAGAAAAGTTATAAACTAAACTATTTATATCTATTATTTAATATTTATAAATAAATAAATAATCTAAGATTAAAAATTAAATAATAAAGATTATAATATAATATTTTTTATTTTATAATCTAAATAAGAATTAGTTTATAATATTATTATTATTATAGTTTATATTAAATAATATATATTATAAGTTTATTAATATATTTTTAAATAAACTTCTTCTAAAATTTAAACTAAATTCTATATTTACTATAATCTTTATATTAGAATTATTATTAAAGATATTTAATATATTACGAAATTTATATTAAAGAGATATTAAAATAGTATTAGATTTTATTTCGAATATTATAAAGGAAAACTATAATTATTATTATTACTCTTTAATAATAGATATTAATAATTATATTTACTTTAAATTTTATTAAGATTATAGTTTATTAGAGAAACTAAATAAAAAGTTATTAAAATAATAAACAAGATTATTTAAGATTTTATAATATATTAAAAAACTAATATATAAAGTAAATTTACTACTTTATTAAAAAATCTACTAAATTATTTTAATAGTTTATTTATATCTAACTCTAACTAAAGTAGATTTATTTAATTATTTATATTCTAATTATATAGAACTAATCGATAATATTAAAGATAATAATAAGTAGAAATCTTATAAACTTAAATATATTCTAAATAAAAAGATTATAAAATATAAAAAGAAGGATTATATTAAATACTTAATAAAGTTTCTAAGATAAAGTAATATATAAATATAATAGTATTTAGTAGAATTACTTAATAATATTTAGAAAATAATTATTAATTATAAGATAAAATTTTCAAAAACTTTAAATCTTAAATATAAAAAAAGTTATCTAAAAAAAGCTTTTCTAAATATTTAAGAAATATAAGATAATTATTATTATCTATTTAATTTTAGTTCTAAAGAAAATATTTATTATATTAAGTAATATTTTATTTTACTTTACTTTTTAATTTAAGATTATATATTTTATTATCTTCTTCTATCTATTATTATATTATAGATATTATATAATAATTTATTATTATTATAATAAATATCTTTAATCCTTGTTAATTATATAATCTTTTTTATAAACTACTTTATAAATAATCTATATTCTTTTAATAATATTAAAAGTATACTAAAAAATATTAATTACTTTTAGTATTACTTTATTAGAAGATTATTAAGAATTAAACTTACTTTCTAAAAAATACTAGATTATTTTAACAATTTTAGTCTTTTTACTTTATAATATTATATAATATATTAAAGATATTAACTAAGTATCGACTATAATATAACTTAAAATCTTATTTCCTTTATTATTAATCTACTAATATTAAATACTTAACTTATATTTCTAGTTAATTATATATATATATTACTAAGTAAATTATTATTAAATAAACTTATTTTCTTCGAAAATAATATAATATTATATTATTAGCTTCTTAAACTATATATACTACTTTTAATTAATATTAACGAAGTTATATATAGATAATTTCTATTTTATAAGTTACTAGATATATATATAATAAATAATATTATAAACTAATTTACAATTATATTATATAACCTAAATATACTTTTAAGAATATTAGAATATAAAACTATTATTAAGAAACTTATTATTAAAGAGATTTTATTTAATAATAAAATTAAAGATTTTAAATAAGTTTATAATACTTTACTAAAAAGCTTATTAAGTTATATCAAGGATTTATAAAAAGATTTAGTAATAAAAAAAAAGTAAAAAAATCTAGTAAAGATAAGTAAATAAATAAAAGCTTTATTAATTAAAAGGAAATAATTTAAAGATCTATTAGTAATAATAAATAACTAATTTAAATCTATTTATAATAAATACTTTATAATATAAAATAATAAGGAAATTAAAATAGATAATATATTAGTAAACTTAGAAAATTAGAAACTTATAATATTAATTAATAAAAATTAATTACTTTTAATAAGATTAAACTAAGAGATTATTATTATAGATATTAAAATAGTTAGATTAGCTAATAAAATAATAAAAAACTTTATTATAGTTTAAAATATTTTATAATATAAAGATATATTTTATAATTTAATATATACTTTCAATTAGTTAGATACTTTCAATTTAAAAGATTATATTAAAAAGTTAAAGAAAGTTAAAGTAATCTTTTTAAATAAATTTAATAATAATTATAGCTATTTTATAAAAAATTTAATATTTTATAATAAAATTATATTCGAATTATTCAATATTCACAGATTTTTTTACTTTGTTTATATTACTATTAATAAAGATTATAAGATATTAGAAATAATATAAAAAGTAATTAATAAGATATTAATATTTTAAGATAATATTCTCGAGCTTTTAATTAATAAGAAAAATAATAGTTTAAAGTTAATTATAATATTTAATAAAGAGTTTTAATAATTAGTAATATAAAATAGTAAAGATATTAATAAAGAAGTTATAATATAAATAATTAATAATTTTAGTTTTATTGAAATATTTAATAAAATAGTTAAGAAATAAAAAGACGATTATATAATAAATTAGATATAAGAGATATATTATAATGAAAATAATATTTTATATTTAATTCTAATTAGTATATTAATTACTTTTTAGTTTATTTTACTTATTATTTATAAAACTTTAAAATAGATAATTAAAGTATAAACTTATAATAAAGTTAAAATAATAGTTAAAGTATTTAATAATATTAAATAGAAAAAGTATAAAAAATATAAAGTATTATTTAATAATATTAATTAGAAATTATTTATATTATAAAATATAATATTTTTATTACTTAATATATTATTTTTAGATAATATTAAAATAATATTCTTTATAACTATTATATTACACTTTCTAGAAAAATCGAAAATAATAGAAATATATAAACTCTAATTAACTTTTAAAATAATAATAAAAGAAAGAAGTTTAATATCTTTATAATTAACTAGTTATATTAAACTAAGTTAAATATAGTTTATAATAATATCTTCTTAAACTTCTTATATTATTACTTTATTACTTTAGATAATAGATTATTAAATATTTTATTTACTATCTTTTATAATTATATTTCTATTATATAAGTTGTTTATACTTTATTTTATCGATTATAATATATTAGTAAAAATATAAAAGAATTTAGTATTATTCTAAATACCTTTTAATATTATTTAGTAAATAATATATTTAATTAACTTGAATAATTTTTATAATATATAATAATTCTTTTATTAACAATAATTACTATAATAATTTATATCTTAAAATTAGTTTTTATAATATTAAAATATAATATTTCTATAATAACTTAGTTTTTATAATACTTAATTAAATTAATATTAAAGTTTTTTATAATAGTTTCTAAATTCCTTTATAGATAATTAATATTAGTTGAATTATTATTATAATTTATATTTATTTATAATAGTCTTAAGATTATAAGAGTATAATAAATTTTCTTTAAAAGAGATATTTAATATAAGAAAATATATATATATAGGAATATTTATATAGAAGTTTAAAGTAAATATAAGAGTTTAAAGTAATTATTATATAATAATATATTATATATATTTAAATAATCGAATAAAGAGAATAAAATATTATCTTCTATATAATTATTATTTTTATTACTAGTTTATTTTTTATATTAAATTAGAAAATTATAATCTAAAATACTAATAATATAAATAATATATAATTAATATATTATATAAAAGAATAAACTAATTTAAATATTAACTAATTAATTAATTTAAAAAAGTAATAATTTAATTTAACTAATTTAGATAATAATATAACTTTTAAATTTAAAAGTATTATTAAACTAAATTCTAAATTATTTTACTAGTTTAGAAAGATATATTATTTATTAATTTAGTAATTTAAATAAATAAACTATTAAGTTTTTTATAAAAAAGTATATTAACTTAGTTTTCTTAAAGTTAAAATTAATACTATTTATTATTTTAAAGGAATATAATTTATTAGTTTCTTTTTTTAATATTTAATAATTCTTTTTAAAACTAATAAAACTAATTATTAATATAATATTATTTATATAAGATTAGATTAAATAGCTAATTATTAAAAAAAGATCTTAAATATAAATTAAAAATAAAATTGAATTAATTAAATTATTTTAAAGAATTTTAGTATTAATAAAATAAAAAGATTTAATTTAATTATTAAAAGCTAATTTTAATTATTTAACTTTTAAAAAGAAGTTAATCTAAACTATTAAACTAATTAGAAATTTAAACTTTTTTAAAATAACTAATAATTAATTCTTAAATATATAATTAAAAACCTTTTTAATATTAAAAAATAAAACTAATATTTTAAGATTAACTATATAATTTTCTTCGATTTTAATTATTAGTAAAAACTTAATATTAATTATAGATTTTTTAAATCTATTTCTAATTTAAAAGTTATAAAGAAAGTTAATAGTTTTAATTAAATAGTTTAATCTTTTAATTAATATTCTTTTATTAACTTTTCTAAAATAGTTAAATAATAAAATTATTTTATAAACTTTTAAAATCGAATAATTTAGCTTTTTAGCTTTTTTAAATATTATATTAATTATTTAGTACTAGTAAATAGAATAGTAATTAATATTAATAAATAAATTATAAACTTTATAAAATAAATAAAAAATAGTTATATAAGTTTTATTAATAATTTTCTAATTAATTTTATTTAGTTTAAAGATTTTTCTTTTAATTTTTATTAAATAAGTTTTTTTTAAATTTATTAATTATTAATTTTAATTAAAAATCGATTTTATAAATATTTTAAAAAAGATTAATTAATATTAAAAACTAGAAGAATAAAATAAATTTTAATATCTTTACTTTTTCTTTGAAGATTAATTAATTAGAAATTAAAAGTAAATTTTAATTTTAATAATTTTTAATATAATTAAATATTTTAAATATTAATTTTAAGTTTTTAATCTTTAAAAAATATTCTAATAACTTATTTTAATATATTTAATAGTTAAGAAATATTAATTCTAAACTAATTAATAAACTTTTTAATTTTAACTTTAATTATTTAGTTTTTAAACTTTTAATATTAATTTTCGAAAAGATTTAAATTTAAAAGTTTATTAAAATTTAACTTTTAATTTAGATTTAATTTTCAAAATTATTATATTTAATATTAGTTTAATTATTTATATTAATTTTATATTAATAATTTTTAAAAACTTAATATTCGATATTTCAAGATTTAAATTAATTTTAATAAATTTTAAAAATTCTTAATTTAAAATTAAACTCTTTTTAACTAAATTAATAAAACTAATTTTAAAGAGATTTTAATTAGTTTTCTTAATATTAAAAATTTAAAAAAAATTAGAATAATTTTAATTTAACTTTAGATTCTTAATTATAAAAAAGATTAATAAATAATTTAATTTTAAATTACTTAATATTTACTAATTATTAATATACTTTATTACTTTTTAAATAATAAATATTAGATTTAAAACTAATAAATTAGTTTCTTTAAAAAAGATTTTAATTTTAAAGTTATTAAATAAATTAAGATTATTTTTTTTAATCTAATTAACTAATTAAATTCTTTTTTAAATATTAGTTAACTTTAGATTTTATTAAAGATAATATATATTAAAATCTTTTAAAATAAATAAATTAATTAAAATAGTTTTAAAAAATAAACTTCTTTTAATTATTTTATTTAATTCGCTTTTAATTTAGTTAGTTTTATTATAAATATTAATTATTTTAAATATATTAATTCTTTTATTTAGTTATATTATTAATAAATTCGAATCTATATTATTAAGTATTAATATTATATTAATAATAAGAATTTTTAAAATATAAATAAAAGTTTATAGTTTAAAATCTTAATATAATATTAATAGTTAGTTAAAGTTAATATAAATTATAAATCGACTATTTAGTTAGTTTAAATTCTTAGTTATAATTTATAGTTTTTAGATAATTAATAAATTAATTTTTAATTTAATAGTTAATTTAAAAGTTGATTTAATTTCTAATAAACTTTTATTAAGATTTATTTATAATACTTAGATATTTTAACTATTTATAAGTTAATAATAACTTTTTTTATTATTTTATATATTTTACATAATTTACTATTACTAATATAAAATTAAAAGTAATTAATATACTTTAAAACTAAATATAAATAAACTTTCTTATAGATATTATAAATATTATAAATATATTATAAAGTTATATATAGTTCTATATATAATCTATATTTAACTTAGTATTTATAAAATTAAATTATATATCTAAATTCTTAATATTTAATATATTATATTAATTTAGTTATATTTAATAACTTTTTAACTCTAATTAAGATTTTAATAATATATACTTAGTTTCTAATATATTTTTCGACTTTTTTAATAATTTTAAAAAAGATTATTATTAAATTAACTCTTTTAATTACCTAGTTAATTTTTAATAAAAATTAATAAAAAGTTTTAATTAGTTTAAAATTTAAAGAATTATTAAAAGTCTTTATTTTATTTAGTATTAGTTTTATACTTTTAAAAGTATTAAAATTAATTATAAAGATTTTATATAATATTACTTTGAATTAAAATTTATTCTTTTAAATATTTTTAAAATTAAAAAGATTTTTTTAAATATTAAGTTTTTTAATTATATAAAAGAAAGTAATTATTAATATTAAGTTCTTTTTATTAATAGTATTAGTAATAATTAAGACTATTAAACTTTTAATACTTTTAATTTTAAAAGCTTTATTAATAGTATTTTAAATTAAAAAAGTAAAGAAGAAAATTAAGATATTATAAATTAAAATTAATTAATTAACTATTTTAACTTTAGTTTATTTAAACTTAATTTTAAATTCTATAATTTTCTATTTATTAATAGTATTTATACTAATAGTAATATTAATAAAAAAAACTTAAACTAAATTTTAAATAATTTTTATTACTTTTTATAAAAAAGTTATTAAAAGTATTAAAGTTACTAGAAATTAGATTATTAAAAGTTAAGTTATTAAAAGTTAGATTATTAAAAACTAAATTAGAAGTTTTTAAATTTTAGATTTTATTTAAATTTCAATCTTTTAAATAATATATTTTAAGTTATTTATTTAAGAAGTTAATATATTAATTATTTTCTTAATTATACTCTTTTTAGTATAATCTTTAAAAACTTATATTAAATCTAAAAATAATATTTATCTTTTTTAAAAGATAATTATAAATACTATTTTAAAAATTAAATTATAAACTTCGAAGATAAATTAATTTATTAAGTTATTTATAATAATTACTTAAATATTAATCTTAAATACTTTAATTAATTTAGTAAATATAAAAGAGTTAATTTATTTAGAAAAGTAATAAATTATATTACTAATAATTATATTAAAAGTAAAACTAACTAGTAGATTAGAATTTAAAATATTCGAGAATCTAGTAAAGTTAATATTAATATTAAAATAGTAAAAGAGAAATAAAGAAGATATATTAATATTTATTTTTATATTAATATTTATTAGAAAGCTAGATCTAATAAATATAATATTAGTTAAAAAATTAGAAAAGGAAATAATTATATAAATTTCAAAGTTAAAGCTTTATTAGTTAATTAAAGTTTTAAACTCTATATTATAATTTTAAGATATATTTTAATTATTACTATTTAAAATAAATATTTTAATATTAATAGTATTAACTAATAATAATAATATAATAATCTTATAATCTAATATTAGTAATATAATAAAAGATATACTTAATATTATTTAATATTATTAAATTAAATTAGTTTAGTTTAATATTATCTTTAATATTAATAAAGTAGATAATTAAAATTATAATATATCTTATTTAGATTTTAACTATAACTAAAATATCTTAATAATAAAAAAATATATTAATAAATAAATAACTTTATTAAATTTATAGAAGTATATTAAATTAAAGTAAATCTTTTTTATTTATTTTTTTAATAATTTTTAATAATTTTCTAATATTTTTATATTTTTAGATTTTAAATAAAAATTTAATAATATAAAGTAAAAATCGCGATTTTCGATAATAATAATAATATCTTAATAATATTAAATTATATAATAAAGCTAATTACTTTATTCGATCTACTAGATTATAATTAATAAGAATATTAAAAGATTAAATTAATTTAAATAAAGATTTAAGTTTTTTATATATATATAATATTATTTTTTTTAATTAGATTTTAATTATAACTTTATTAATATTATATATATTTAACTTTTAGATATATATTTAATTACTAGTAAATTAATTATTAACTAATTTATTATAGTCTTAAACTTATATAAGTTATTAAAATAAATTATAAAAAAAAAGTATTTTAAATTAAAAGAGTAAAGAAAGAAGTTAAAATATTATAAATTAAAATTAATTAATTAGTTATTTTAACTTTAACTTATTTAAATTTAACTTTAGATTCTATAGTTTTTTATTTATTAATAATATTTATACTAATAGTAATATTAATAAAAGAAGTATAAATTAGATTTTAAATAATTTTTATTACTTTTTATAAAAAAGTTACTAGAAGTATTAAAGTTATTAGAAGTTAAATTACTAAAAGTTAAATTATTAAAAATTAAATTAAAAGCTTTTAAACTTTAAATTTAGTTTAAGTTTTAATCTTCTAAATAATATATTCTAGATTATTTACTTAAAAAGCTAATATATTAGTAATTTTCTTAATTATATTCTTTTTAGTATAATTCTTAAAGATTTATATTAAATCTAAAAGTAATATTTATTTTTTTTAAAAAATAGTTATAAATACTATTTTAAAGATAAAGTTATAAACTTTAAAGATAAATTAGTTTATTAAATTATTTATAATAGTTATTTAAGTATTAGTTTAAATATTAACTTTAAATACTTTAACTAGTTTAGTAAATATAAAAAGGTTAATCTATTTAAAAAGATAATAAGTTATATTATTAATAGTTATATTAAAAGTAGATCTAACTAATAGATTAAAGTTTAAAATCTTCGAGAATTTAATAAAGTTAATATTAATATTAAAGTAGTAAGAAGGAAATAAAAAAGATATATTAATATTTATTTTTATATTAATATTAATTAAAAAGCTAGATCTAATAAATATAATATTAGTTAAAGAATTAAAAGAATATTTTCCTTTTTAAAAAATAATATTATATATATAAAAAAAACTCGAATCTTTATTTAAATCGATTTAATCTTTTAATATTCTTATTAATTATAACCTAGTAAATTAAATAAAGTAATTAGTTTTATTATATAATTTAGTATTATTAAAATATTATTATTATTATTAAAAATCGCGAGTTTTACTTTATATTATCGAATTTTTATTTAAAATCTAAAAATATAAAAATATTAGAAAATTATTAAAAATTATTAAAAAAATAAATAAAAAAGATTTATTTTAATTTAATATATTTTTATAAATTTAATAAAACTATTTATTTATTAATATACTTTTTTATTATCAAGATATTTTAGTTATAATTAAAATTCGAATAGAATATATTATAATTTTAATTATTTACTTTATTAATATTAAAGATAATATTAAGTTAAATTAACTTAATTCGATAATATTAAATAATATTAAATATACTTTTTATTATACTATTAATACTAGATTATAAAACTATTATACTATTATTATTAATTAATATTATTAATATTAAAATATTTACTTTAGATAGTAATAATTAAAATATATTCTAAAACTATAATATAAAGTTTAAAACTTTAATTAATTAATAAAATTTTAACTTCGAAATTTATATAATTATTCTCTTTTCTAACTCTTTAATTAATATTATATTTATTAAATTTAACTTTTTAATAAATATTAATATAGAAATAGATATTAATATATTTCTTTTATTTTTTCTTTATTATTTTAATATTAATATTAACTTTATTAAATTTTTAAATATTCTAAACTTTGATTTACTAGTTAACTTTACTTTTAATATAACTATTAATAATATAATTTATTATTTTTCTAAATAAATTAACTCTTTTATATCTACTAAATTAATTAAAGTATTTAAAGTTAATATTTAAATAATTATTATAAATAACTTAGTAAATTAATTTATTTTTAAAATCTATAATTTAATTCTTAAAATAATATTTATAACTATTTTCTAAGAAAGATAAATATTATTTTTAAATTTAATATAAATTTTTAGAAACTATATTGAAAAGAGTATAATTAGGAAAATAATTAATATACTAATTTTTTAAGTAAATAATTTAAAATATATTATCTAAAAGATTGAAATTTAAATAAAATTTAAAATTTAGAAGCTTTTAATTTAACTTTTAATAATTTAATTTTTAATAATCTAACTTTTAATAATTTAACTTTTAATAACTTTAATACTTTTAATAACTTTTTTATAAAAAATAATAAAAATTATTTAAAATCTAATTTAGATCTTTTTTACTAATATTATTATTAGTATAAATATTATTAATAAATAGAAAATTATAAAATCTAAAGTTAAGTCTAAATAAATTAAAATTAAAATAGTTAATTAATTAATTTTAATTTATAATATATTAACTTCTTTTTTTATTTTTTCAATTTAAAATACTATTAATAAAACTTTTAAAATTAAAAGTATTAAAAGCTTAGTAATTTTAATTATTATTAATATTACTAATAAAAAGAATTTAGTATTAATAATTATTTCCTTTTATATAATTAATTTCTTAATTAAAAAACTTAATATTTAAAAAAATCTTCTTAATTTTAAAAGTATTTAAAAGAATAAACTTTAATTTAAAATAGTATTATATAAAATTTTTATAATTATCTTTAATATTTTTAAAAGTATAAAACTAGTATTAAATAAAATAAAAACTTTTAATAGTTTTTTAAATTTTAAACTAATTAGAATTTTTTATTAATTTTTATTAAAAGTTAACTAAATAGTTAAAAAAACTAGTTTAGTAATAATCTTTTTTAAAATTATTAAGAAAGTTAAAAAATATATTAGAAATTAAATATATATTATTAGAATTTTAATTAAAATTAAAAAGTTATTAAATATAATTAAATTAATATAATATATTAAATATTAAGGATTTAAGTATATAATTTAATTTTATAAATATTAAGTTAAATATAAATTATATATAAAACTATATATAACTTTATAATATATTTATAATATTTATAATATCTATAAGAAAGTTTATTTATATTTAGTTCTAAAATATATTAATTACTTTTAATCTTATATTAGTAATAGTAAATTATATAAAGTATATAAAATAATAAAAAGGATTATTATTAGTTTATAAATAATTAAAATATCTAAATATTATAAATAAATTTTAATAAAAATTTATTAAAAATTAAATTAACTTTTAAATTAACTATTAAATTAAAAATTAATTTATTAATTATTTAAAAGTTATAGATTATAATTAAGAATTTAAACTAATTAAATAATTAATTTATAACTTATATTAATTTTAATTAACTATTAGTATTATATTAAGACTTTAAATTATAAACTCTTATTTATATTTTAAAAGTTCTTACTATTAGTATAATATTAATATCTAATAATATAAATTCGAACTTATTAATAATATAACTAAATAAAGGAATTAATATATTTAAAATAATTAATATTTATAATTAAACTAGTTAAATTGAAAATAAATTAAATAAAATAATTAAAAAAAATTTATTTTCTAAAACTATTTTAACTAATTTATTTATTTTAAAAGATTTTAATATATATTATTTTTAGTAGAATTTAAAGTTAATTAATATTTAAAAAAGAATTTAATTAGTTAATTAAATTAAAGAGAATAATTTTAATTTATTTAATAATCTTAAAGTTAAAATCTTTTTTAAAAAAATTAATTTATTAGTTTAAGATCTAATATTTATTATTTAAAAAGTAATAAAGTATATTAATAATTAATAAATATTAAATAATTTAAAATTAGATTATTTATTAATCTTTTTTATAATTAAAAATCTAAAATTAAATTAAAACTATTCTAATCTTTTTTAAATTTTTAATATTAAAAAAGTTAATTAAAATCTTTTTAAAACTAATTTTATTAATTTAATTAAAAAGAGTTAAATTCTAAATTAAAAACTTTTAAAGTTTATTAAAACTAATTTAAATTTTGAAATATTAAATATTAAGTTTTTAAAAACTATTAGTATAAAACTAATATAAATAATTAAATTAGTATTAAATATAATAATTTCGAAAATTAAATTTAAATTAAAAACTAAATTTTAATAAACTTTTAAATTTAAATCTTTTTGAAAATTAATATTAAAAGTTTAAAAATTAAATAATTAAAGTTAAAATTAAAAAGTTTATTAACTAATTTAGAATTAATATTTTTTAGTTATTAAATATACTAAAAAGAGTTATTAAAATATTTTTCTAAAGATTAAAAACTTAAAGTTAATATTTAAAATATTTAATTATACTAAAAACTATTAAAATTAGAATTTATTTTCGATTTTCAATTAATTAACTTTTAAAGAAAAAGTAAAAATATTAAAATCTATTTTATTTTTCTAGTTTTTAATATTAATTAATCTTTTTTAAAATATTTATAAAATCAATCTTTAATTAAAATTAATAATTAGTAAATTTAAAAAAGTTTATTTAATAAAAATTAAAAGAAAAACTTTTAGATTAAATAGAATTAACTAGGAAATTATTAATAAAGTTTATATAATTATTCTTTATTTATTTTATAAAGTTTATAATCTATTTATTAATATTAGTTATTATTTTATTTATTAATATTAAATAACTAATATAATATTTAAAAAAGTTAAAAAGCTAGATTATTCGATTTTAAAAATTTATAAAATAATTTTACTATTTAATTATTTTAGAAAAGTTAATAAAAAGATATTAATTAAAATATTAAACTATTTAATTAAAACTATTAATCTTTTTTATAACTTTTAAATTAAAAGTAATTTTAAAAAGTCTATAATTAATACTAAGTTTTTACTAATAATTAAAATTAAAGAAAATTATATAATTAATTTTAAAATATTAATTTTATTTCTTAATATTAAAAATACTTTTAATTATATATCTAAAAATCGATTATTAATTATTTTAAAAGAATTTAAACTTTTAATTAGTTTAATAATTTAAATTAATTTCTTCTTAGAAATTAAATAATTAAGATTAACTTTTAATAATTAAATTAAATTTTTTTATTTTATTAATACTAAGATTTCTTAAAATAATTTAATTAGTTCGATTTTATTCCTAATTTATATTTAAAATCTTTTTTTTATAATTAACTATTTAATCTAGTTTTATATAAATAATATTATATTAATAATTAGTTTTACTAATTTTAAAAAGAATTATTAAATATTAAAAAAAAAACTAATAAACTATATTCCTTTAAAATAATAAATAATATCGATTTTAACTTTAAGAAAACTAAACTAATATACTTCTTTATAAAAGATTTAATAGTTTATTTAATTAAATTACTAAATTAGTAAGTAATATATTTTTCTAAGTTAATAAAATAACTTAGAATTTAGTTTAATAATACTTTTAAATTTAAAAGTTATATTATTATTTAAGTTAGTTAAATTAAATTATTATTTCTTTAAGTTAATTAATTAGTTAATATTTAAACTAGTTTATTTCTTTATATAATATATTAATTATATATTATTTATATTACTAGTATCTTAGATTATAATTTCTTAATTTAATATAAAAGATAAATTAATTTCAAAATCTAATTTCAATTATTTTAAAATTTAACTTTTTAGAAAATACTAAATATTTTTAAAACTAATCTTATTCTAATTATAAATATTAAAACTATATTAATACTTTTTAATATTTATTTTATTAGTATTCTTTATTAATATACTTTTTAATCTTTTAAACTTTTAAAAGACTATTTAATTTATAAATTACTTTAAAAAAGTT
>JANHAA010000292.1:0-32144 GCA_026225975.1 Clarireedia hainanense | reverse complement strand
AACCCTAACCCTAACCCTAACCCTAACCCTAACCCTAACCCTAACCCTAAAACCCAAACCCTAACCCTAACCTAAAAAACTAACCTAGCTCTTTACAATTATCGTAGGTATTGTTTACTTGACGAAGTATATCAGAATAATCATCAAACTACTATATATATTCCGCAGTAGAGTAAAAATTTCCTTCCTTCAAATAATATACAAAGTACAAGATAAGATCAAATAGTATATAGTATTAAGAGTCCTTATTATTTTCGGAAGAAATATTCTCTGTTGACTCAAAGGAGGTATCACTTATTAGTTCTTCTCTAGCTGTAGGTTCGATATTTATCTATATTATAAATATTAATATATTTTGTATTTGAAGCTCTCCCCTTTAGTAAACGAAGATAATAAGAATATACTTCCCCCTTTGGTAAACAAAGACAATAAGAATATACTCCCCCCTTTAGTAAACAAAGATAGTAAGAACAACCTCTCCCCTTTAGTAAACGAAGACAATAAGGACAAGCTCTCTTCCTTAGTATATATAGTTATCAAGGAGAAAGTTTCGAATATTTTAGATTAAGAGAGTAACAGAGTAGAGAATTCGAATATACTAATAATATATAAGATTGAGATAACAAAAGATCTTCCTAGTATCTTAATCTAGAATTATCCTTTTCCAGATTCTTATTGGTTATAAGATTTTCGATTATCTCTATTTCTATTCGCAATAACCCAATTGTAGTATATAGTAAAACCTATACTCTATTCTCCGTAGAAGAAATTACAAGTATATTTATTTCGTTTAACCTACTAGATAGTTATATTTATTCTTCTATATTAATATCCTCTTGAACTTACTTACTCTTTATATTTTGATTCTATATCCTACTATTCTTCTTAGCTTTCTATTGCTAATAGCCTTTTAGAGCATCAAGGCCTATTCTCTTTTTAGTCGATTCTAGATAATAAAGTAGAGAATAAAAGAGTATTATATTAGGAGTATATTTCAAGTTTACTATATTATTCACTATACTTCTTCTCCCACCTCTGAAAGCTTTGAGCTTTAATAGTATCGTAAACTATTTTGACTAATTAAGTTAAGAGCTTGATAACCTTATACAATAAGGATAATAAATTAGTAGAGACTTTTCGAGATTTGTTATCCTCGTTCGATAAAGTCAAGAAAGATATTAGTCTATAGAATAAACACCTATACTCTTAAGATACTACAGACCTATTAAAAACGTTACCAACCTATATAAAAACATTACAACCCTATATCAACTAGCTAGTAACTAATAATAAAAACGTTACCAACCTATATAAAAACGTTACAACTCTATATCGACTAACCAGTGACTGATAATAAAAACGTTACCGACCTATATAAAAGCGATACAACTCTATATCAACTAGCTAGTAACTGATAATAAAAACGTTACCGACCTATATAAAAACGTTACAACCCTATATCGACCAGCTAGTAACTGATAATAAAAACGTTACCGACCTATATAAAAATATTACAACCCTATATCAACTAGCTAGTAACTGATAATAAAAACGTTACCAACCTATATAAAAACGTTATAACCCTATATCGGCCAGCTAGTAACCGATAATAAAAACGTTACCGACTTATATAAAAACGTTACAACCCTATATCAACTAGCTAGTAACTGATAATAATAGGCTTATAACGTTTTTATATAGGTCAGTAACGTTTTTTATTATTATCAGTCACTAGCTGGCCGATATAGGGTTGTAACGTTTTTATATAAGTCGGTAACGTTTTTATTATCAGTCACTAGCTAGTTAATATAAGGTTATAACGTTTTTATATAGGTTGATAACGTTTTTATCATTAGTCACTAGCTAGTCGATATAGGGTTATAACGTTTTTATATAGGTCGGTAACGTTTTTATTATTAGTCACTAGCTAGTCGATATAGAGTTGTAACGTTTTTATATAAGTCGGTAACGTTTTTATTATCAGTCACTGGCTAGTCGATATGGGGTACAAGAAGTTGATTAATATAGGGTTGTAAAAGTTTTCATATAGGGTTGTAACGTTTTTCTAATCCTAAACCCAACTGTGCTATTCAATTAAAATAACCTAATTAATCTTATTTACAAGATCGAGACTACTTAAAGGAAATAAAAAAATAATTTAGAAAAAGTTATTTAACCTAGTTTAACTACTTATAATTAGGTTTTTTCTATTTTAACTTATTATACAATTTTATATATCTTCTTATACTTCTTAAAAATCCTATTTACTTTTAGACCTAGTATTAGTATTACTAGATTTGTAAGTATAAATATAATTTAAAGCTAGATAAGTATAATAGACTATAAAGTAAAAGAAGATAAGTATAGTTAAATATATATATTAATAGTAATATTAGTAAACTATTCTTTGAAAATTATTAATAGGAACTTTTATCTTATTTATAATAACTTAGTAATAAACTAGTTAAGTAATACTCTAAATAGTTAAATATAAACTAAGATAGAAATTATATTTGAATAATTATATAATATCTTTCTCGACTAAAATTCTAAATATAGTATTTCTATTTTTATTACTAACTATATTATTACTATTATTCGGAAAAAATCTAAGATAATAGTATTTAGTATAAATTATAACTATTTAATAAATCTATATAGCTTTTATACTAAACTCGTTTTCTAATATAACCTTTATATTAATAACCTTTTATTTAATAATAAACTCGAATTAACTTTTAGATATACTATCTCGAAAGTAGTAAATATACTAAAGTCTTTAACTTTTACTTATAAATTCTATTTACTATTTGAATATAGAAAATATTATAAACTTGATATTATCTTTAGTAATTATCTTTATCTAGCTATTATTAGTCTAAACTATTATAAGATAATAATAAGTAGTTAAGTCTATTAATATAGTTAAAGTAGTTATAAAAGATTAAAAAGATTTAAAAGATATTTAAGAAATATAAACTCTAATAATTATAGTAAAATATATAAAGAATAATTTAAATAGCTTTATATTAATTAACTAATAAAAAGTATCTCTTAGTTTAATATTTATCTTTATACTAATATATAAGTAATATTTAAGCTAAACCTTAATAATATATATAATATTTATTATTTATAATACTATTCCGAAGTAATACTTTATATTCTTCTTAAAATATTTATATATAAACGAATCTCGACTAGGTAGAATAAAAAAAATAATTTAAAGTTAGGCTTTAACTTATTAACTAGTTTAAAAATAAGTAGTTATAATTCTATTTATAATCTAAGTTATATTTTCTAAGTATTAAATAATAGATAAAGTTTTATTTAAAACTTTATTATTATAATTAATATAAGTTTAGATAAAGACTTAGATAAGATTTTAAATAATAAACTTATTAATATATCGATTAATAATATATATTACTTAGAAGTTTAGAGTTTTAGAATTAAGAACTAAGAACTTCTTTCTTTAGATATCTTATTATCTATTAATCTTAGAGTTAAAAGTAACTTTATTAAAGAGAATTATCAGATTTTAAAGAATATAAATATTAGTTATAATTATAATTATTTTAATCTAGCAACTTTAATACTTGAGATAAGGATTTTAAAACTATTTAAATATTATCTAGTTATATATTAAGAAGAAAGAAAATAAAAAAGAAGAAGAATAAAGATTGAAAGAAGCGAAGTTATAATTATATATATTTAAGAATATTTTAAAATAGAAGTATAATATACTAGATATTTAATTAAACTTTAATTATAAGAGTTATTTAATTATAAAAGCTATTTAATAATAAGAGTTATTTATTTATAAAAGTTATTTACTTATAATAACTATTTATTTAGAAAAGTTATTCTTTTATAAAAGTTATTTAATTATAAGAAATATTTACTTATTTAAGTTATTTACTAATAAAAGTTATTTATATATAAAAGTTACTCTCTTATAAGAGTTATTAAATTATAATATTTATTTATAAGAGTTATTTACTTATAAGAGTTACTAAATTATTATAATATTATATAAATTAACTACTAGTAGATTAGATCTAAGATTAAACTATAAATATACTTTAGTATATATATAACTTAAGTATATATTCTATATAATACTTTTATATATATAAACCTTAAAATTCTTATAACTCTCTTAGCTTTTCAGTTATTAATTCTAAGATTATTCAGTATCTTTAAATTAATAGTCTTGTTATATACTCTAAATAAAATATTAAAACTTATTATAATAGAAATAAACTCGATTAAATTATACTATTTAACTACTATTTAATATTTAGTTTAGTATTAAGATTTAACTATATACTTAGTTAATACTAATTATTAAATATAACTTTAGTATTATTTAAATTAAGTTTATAAAATATAACTTTAATTTATATTTTAAAGTTAGTTAGTAATATTAGTATTACTTTATATAAAAGTTAGTAATACTATAACTAATCTTTATAATTGTACTAATAATATTACTAATACTCTTAATAATTAGATAGTTAAGAATACTAATTAAGAGTTAGATTAGCTAAAAGTATTAACTAGAGAGTATTAGTTAAGAATATAATTTAATATTATTAATTAATATAATTAATATTATTCCTTCTTAATTAAGAATCTTAGTAACCTTTATAGAAAAACTTAAGATTCTTAGTTAAAGAGAGAATAAACAATTCTTATTTTATTACTTCTAATCTTATTAATACTTTATTTAACTATTAATAACTCTAATATCTATTTTTCAAATCTATTATTTAGAATTACTAAGATAAAGTTAATATTGAAATTATACTAGATACTTACTAATTTCAAAAGTTTATTATATTAATTCTTAAAAGCTTTTAAATATTTTTACTATCCTAGTTTAAAAAAAGTATTTTAATAATCTTATTATCTTAGTTTAAAAATAGCTTTTTAATAATCTTAGTTTAAAAAAAGCTTTTTAATAATCTTATTATCTTAGTTTAAAAAAGCTTTTTAATAAGTTTACTATTTTAAATTAATAAAAAGTCTTTTATAATTTTATTATTTTAATTTAATAAAAGTTCTTTAATAGTTTTATTATATTAAATTACTAAAAGCTTTTTAGTAGTTTTATATAAAAGGAAAAGCTTTATATATAAAAAGTCTACTTAATTTCTAAACTTATTATTATATATCTTAATAATATATATATAAGAAGATTTAAGTATATAATTATAAATATTACTTTTTTAAAATATTTAACTAATATATTTATAATCTTAATTATCTAACTATATTATAGTTCTATAAAAATTATTTATATATATATATTATAGAAAAGTATTTACTCGAAATAAACTAAAGTAGAATTAAATACTAGTTAATAATAAGTACTTTATTTCTAATAATTTACTTTTTTTCTTTATACTTCTTTTATTATAATACTATAATATACTTTTACTTAATTACTTTATTTTAGTACTTTAATCTTATATTCCTTTTATTATATATCTTAATCTTATTTATTTTTTATACTTCTTTATTAATAAAGTCTTAGTATATTTTTACTTAGTTATTTTACTTTATTACTTCAATCTTATATCGATATTCTAACTTCTTATCTTTATTCCCTTTTATTATATAGTTTAATTCTATTTACTTTTTATACTTCTTTAATTATAGTATTCTTAGTATATTCTTACTTAGCTACTTTACTTTAGTACTTCGATTCTATATAAATATTTTAACTTATTATATCTTTATACTTCTTTACTTTTTACCTCTTGATACTTTATAATATTATTAATTAAATAGTATATATATATTAACTAAATATAATAGCTATATATAGCTTATATATATAATTTAGATATAATTAATATAACTCTTAATATTATAAATCCTTAATATTTTTAAAGTTTAGTCTAATTGTAATAAGACTATTAATTTAAAATACTAAATAGACTTAGAACTTATAACTTAAAAATTAAATAGATTCTAAAGTTATTTAATATATTCAATTAATAGTCTTATTACTTTAATATTATTTTATACTTTAGTTAAAAGCTTATTATATATTTACTTTAAAATTAAAGTGAAATATAGTAATATAAAATTAGATAAATTAACTTAATTATTATAAGTAAGTTCTAAATTATAATATAATAAAGAGTTAAGATTATTTTACTATCTATATTTATCTAGCTTTCTTAACTATATCTTAATTATACTAATATTCTAGTTATACTATTAATAATCAAAATTATCTAATACTATTAATCTAATTTATCTCTTTTAATACTTTATTTTTATTATCTTCTTCTTCTTTTTAATTCTTTTTTTCTTTTTCTATTTCTAGACTAGTAAAAAGTATAAATAAATAAGATAAGTAAGAATCAAAGACTAAAAGCTTATTACTAGAATCTAAAGTTTCTAGATTATTTATAATTATAAATTTATTAATTAGCTTCTTTTCTATTAATCTAGTAAGACTTATAAAGTTAAAACTTATATTAACTTTATACTTCTTATAATCTTTATTATTAAAGTTTAAATATAAAGTTTTAACTAAGTAGTTATATAACTTATTATAAATAGTAATAAGATATTCTCTCTTATAATTATATATTTTTACTCTTTTTTATTAAAGTATCTTTAAAGTATAGAGATTATAAAAGAAGATTTTATACTTTTATTCGTCTAATAGTATATTCTTAATATTAAAAAGTAAATAAAAAGTTTAAAAAAGTAAGAAATCTTTATAGATAACTTGATTTTTATTTCTAAATAAAGAGTTTATATCTATAACTATTATATTATTATCTTTAGGTTTATTATCTGAATTATCTTTATTATCTTAATTAATACTTTTAAACTATAGTTACTTCGATTTTAAATTTATTATATTAGCTTTTTCTAGTTTCTTTTATTTTAATACTAGCTTATCTATATTAATATCTTCGCTAGTTTCAATTAAAGTTAGCTTTGTAAATATAGTAAGTAAAAGTATACTAAGTAATAATAACTACTTTAATTCTAAGTTTATTATATCAACTTTTTTTAATTTCCTCTTTTTCAATATTAGTTTATCTTTATTATTATCTTTATTAATTTCGTTATAAGAATATTTTATAAATATAGTAGATAAAAGTATATTAGATAAGCTAATCTTAATATTACTTATAAATAATTAATATATATATAAATAAAAAGTAATAAAAAGAGATATACTTTTAATAAGTATTTATATTTTTTAGTAAGTAGAAATTAGTTTTAATTACTTATATTTAACTAATATAATTTGAATTTCTAATAAAAGAGTTTTGTTAAAAGTATTAATAACTTTATATCTAATATCTTATTTTTATAATTTAGTAACTAGCTTATCTTTTTTATTAAATAAACTAGTCTTTTATATTAGATCGAGTAAAGTATAGTATTTCTAAAACTTAAAGAATTTTTAAACTAGTATTTTTACTATAAGTATTAAAGTAATAGAAGTAGAAAATAAACTTTTACTAGTTAATAAAGAAATAATTTTAATCTATATTTTATATAATATATACTAGTTATAGTTATTATCAACTTAAAGAAAGTAAACTTACTATTCGAATAGTTATTTTATATAGTTAATATAATTTATAGTTTAAATAAAGTAGTAGAATAAAATAGAGATTTTAAAGTAAATAATATATAATATAAACTCTTGAAGATTAAATAAAGTAGAGTTAAATATATAAATAATAAGAAGGATATAAATACTAGAATCTTTATTATTGAAATCCTTAATATACTAAGTATATTCTTTTTAAGTAAATACTAACTTAATACTTATATAGCTAATATTTAAATTAGCTAGTTAAACTTCGAAGTATTTAATAAAAAAGGAAGATTAGTTGAAAAATATAAAGAGTCTTTATAATAGTCTAATAACCAAATATAATAAGAAGATAAGTAAAAGATTAATAACTATATATAATAAAGATATATAATAGCTTAATAATTAAATATAGTAAGAAGATAAATAAGAGATTAATAACCGAATATAATAAGAAAAGAAGTAGTTTAGTAACTAAATATAATAAAAAGATAAGTAAATAATTAGTAATTAAGTATAATAAGAAGAGAAGTAGCTTAGTAATTAAGTATAATAAAAAGAGAAGTAGCTTAGTAATCGAGTATAATAAAGAGAGAAATAGCTTAGTAATTGAATATAATAAGAAGATAAGTAAGTAATTAGTAACTAAATATAATAAGAAAAGAAATAACTTAGTAATTAAATATAATAAACTCTAAAGTAATATAGTATATAATAAGTAGAAAACTTAATAAAGTATAAATATAATAGATATTTAAATAGCTAGTATAAATAATAGATATTTAAATATAAATAAAATTAAATAAAACTTACTAAAGAAGTATTAAATATTCAATTATAATAATTATCTTTTCCCCTTTCCGAATATTTCGAGCGATTATAATAAAAGTATAATACGATTTTACTAATATATTAACAAGGTATTATATAAGACTAAATTGATTTTAGAAGATAATATATTTATATCTATTTTATATCTATATAAAAAAAAAAAACTTTATTATCTTAGTTTATATTTACTTAGTTATTTACTCTAAACTTAATTATTATTTACTTTTATACTTTTGTTATCTTTATATAATTAAAATATATTATCTATATTAAATAAAGCTTAAAGATACTATACTTAAAGAATTAATAAATAGTTATATTTAAAATAGAATCGTCTTTATTCGATAAATCTATATAAATATTAATTATTATTATAAATACTTAGAAAAAATCTTCTTATAAACTATTATTAAAAGATAATAATATTAATAGAATAATATTATTATAAATATAAATCTCTTTTATATTTATATTTAATTATATAATATAGATATTATAATATAGAATCGAAATACTAAGATTTATTAGTTTCTTTCTATCTTTAAAGTCTATTTTAGTTTTATATCTTATATATAATAAGATAATTTAGAGAATAGAAAGTATAATTAGTTTTATAATAGTTATTTTTTAACTAATCTACTATCTAATATACTTATAAAGTTTTAGATCTAGAAAGTAGAAATAAATACTTTTCTTAACTATATTTTATAACTTCTTAATCTTATTATTCTATTCTAGTATAAAATAGTAAACTTAGTTTTCCTTTTTACTTTTAATATCTATTTTTTTAATCTTCTTTCTTTTAGAAAGAGATTTATTAAAACTAAAAGAAAATTCGAAATACTCTTTAAAGTTAAAATCGAAATAGAATATAATTATAATATTATCTAACTTGTTTATCAAAGTCTACTCAAAATAAAATAGTTAATAAAGAAAACTAATAAGATTTTTTAAGTAATTAAGAAAAGAAGTTATTATAAGAAAGTAAATATTATTTTTTTAAACTTACTAAATAGACTTTATATATAATATATCCGGGTTATAGAGAATATAAACTTTATTAATTATAATATATATAAAGAAATATAAAATAGTATAAATAAAGTTAATAATATAACTACTTTTTAATTTTATCTAAAATAAAAAAGTAGATTTATATTTAATACTTTTTATCTTATTATTAATTATAAATATATTAAAGTTTATTTCAGATTTATTCTATATAAACTTTACTTTAGATAATTATATTTCTTCTTTTTCTAGTTAATAAAGAATAATAATATTAGAAGTATTAGTATAGTTAAGAGTTTAATAAAACTAAGTATTATAAATAGTAAAAATAAAAGTAAAATTAATCTATAAGTAAAAAAGTTAGTAATATTAGTTTGAAAGTTAAAAGTAGGATATTATAATCTAACTATTTATTAACCTAATATAATAATATAATATTCTAAGTATTTATTAACTTAATATAATAATAGCTTTTTATCTAAAAACAAGAAGTAGATATAAAAGTTAACTTAGCTTTTTTAATAAATAAAGATAATAAAGTTTAGATAATATTTTATTATATAAAGATAATAAGATCTAATTAAAGAAAACTTAATTATAAAAGCTAAATAGAAAAATATAAAAAAGTATAAAATTATAAAGTTTGAAAATTAGAAAAATATATATATCTAGATTTATAAAGTTAAGAGTACTAAGAATTATATTTAAATATTTATAATTATTTAGTTTTACTAATATTTTAAAATAAAAGATTTTCTTAATACTAAATAAAGTTTTAAAGAATTAATATATTTTAAAAACTCTTAAAAAGAACTTCTTGATATTTATTTACTAAACTTCAACTATTTAATTAGAATAAATAATTAATATTACTTAATATACTTATAATTAAGATAATAAACAGATTTATACTATATTTTAAAACTTAATAAAACTAAAAGTAGAAATAATTTTCTTTAAACTATATATAAGTTTGATAATAGAACTATAAATAAAAGAGTTTTCTATTTATTTTATTAAATATATTATTAGAAATAGAAGTTAATTAAAAGTTTATTTAGATTCAAAAAGAGTTAATATTAAAAGATAAACTTATTAATAACTTAGTAAAGTTTATAAGATAATATATTATCTAAAGTAACTTTCAAATAAAATAAATAAAGATTAGTTTATTAATATACTTCTTTGAAATTAAAAAGTAGTTTACTTTATATAATTATCTTTTTCCTTAATATCTATTAAAGTATATTCTTCTTATTATTCTCTTTACGAAATTTAGATATAATAACTATATAAGAATTAATAATTACTTCTATATTAGTTTTACTTTTATTAATAAAAGGAAGTAAAGTTATAACTTTATTATTATTATTATTAAGATTTATATTTAATATAATTATATCTTTATCTAGATTATTAGAAAAAGAAAAGATAATATTATTATTATTATTACTATTATTATTAAGTTTATTTTAAAGTATAGTAGAAGTAGTATTATTATTAATAAATTTATTTAGAAGTATAGTAATAATAGTATTATTATTATTAAGTTTATTTAAGAATATAGTAATATTATTATTATTATTATTAACAATATTTAAAAGTATAATAATAATAGTTTTTAGATTACTAATTTCTTTAATTATATCTAATAAAGATATAAACTTAATATCTATATCCTCTATTTATATCTTATTAATCTTATCGAGATTTTAAAGTATATTTATAAACTAAGTTAAATCTTCTATAAATATTAATATTTAATCTTTGGTAATAGATAGATATTCAATCTAGTTTTTATTAGCTATATAAGATTTACTATAAAAGTATAATATCTTTATTAATATTACTTTTAATATAAGTATATTTTCTATAAATTCTAAAGATATTATATTATTTTTATTAATTAGATAATTAGTTTTTTTAAAGAGAGTAAAAGTATTAAAATTAGAATCTTCTATTATATATATCTTAAACTTCTTAGTATAAGATCGAAACTAGTTATATAAAGTAAATATTTTATCTTTGTTTTTAAAAAATTAAAAGCTTTTGAATATTTTATTAATAATAAAATAAAGTTTAAAAATATCTATTTATATTAAAATCTATAACTTTGAAAAGATATAATTTAAAGAGTTTTTATATTTATACTACTAAAGAATATTAAAAACTTAATACTAATTTTAAAAGAGATATTTAAAGAAGTATATATTAAAGTCTTTATTAAAAAAAATAACTAGTAGAAAAAATAATCTTTATTTAAGAAGATAAATAATTATTATAATAGTTATAATATATATAATTATCTATTTATTAACTTTACTTTTATATTTATTAGAATTTCTAATCTATATCTAAATAATAATATCCTTATATTTATTAGTAGTAAGATTCTAATTAAAAAGAAGATTGAAAAAGTATTTATTTATAATTAAGAATATAGTTTTTTATTTAGGTAAATAATAACTTTATTTTTATATTTCTTTTTATTTCTTCAAGATAATAATAATATCTAAAAGAAATATTAATTCGATTATATTAGTTTATTTAATCTAAGAATATAAAGTTATATAAATATAAAATAGAAGATTAGTAAATTAGTATAATAAGAAAAGGAAAAGTTATTAGTAATTAAATATAATATAAAGAGAAAAGTTATTATTAATTAAATATAATAAAGAGAAAAAAGTAATTAGTAATTAAATATAATAAAAGTAGAAAAAGTTATTATTAACTAAATATAATAAGAAGAGGAAAAGTAATTAATAATTAAGTATAAAGAGAGTAGAAAAAGTAATTGATAACTAAATATAGTAAGAAAAGAAAGATAATTAGTAACTAAATATAATAAAAATAGAAAGGATTATTAATAACTAAATATAATAAGAAAAGAAGAGTAATTAGTAATTAAGTATAATAAAAGTAAAAAAGATTATTAATAATTAAGTATAGTAAAAGTAAAAAGAGTAATTAATAATTATATATAATAAAATTATAAAGAAGATAACTATTTAGTATATTTAGTTAATAAGAATAATAAAATATTACTATTATATAAAGATAATAAGAAGATTAAACTAAGAAGTTTTATAATATTAATATAACTAAAAAATAAATAAAATAAGATAATTATATATAAATAATAAAAAGAAAATAAAAGATTTTATATATATATTTGATATAAATATTATAATTTAGAAATATATATATAAAAGGAAATTTATATATTTAACTAATAATTCTAAAGAATTTTCTATACTATTTTTAATATACTAAAGTTATTTATATATAGTTTTATAATTCGATTTTATTTTTTTTATAATCTTATAAATAAGATTTTTTAAATAAGAATTATTATATTATTTTTTAAGTAGATTCTAATTATACTATTATTAATATTTATTAAAAGTAGTATTATTAGAAGAAAGATTAATATTATTTAATTTAGATCTAAATTTTTTTTTACTTAAAATATTTATAAGTTTAAGTGATATAGTTTTAAATAGTATTTTTAACTTCGAATTATTTAAAATATTATCTTAACTATTTTCTTATTAAATAGTATATTTCTTATTCTATTTATAATATTTCTAGTTATTTTTTTCTTATATAACTCGAACTTCTTTTATTACTTTATCTTTCAATTACTTTTTAATTTAAATTTTATTTTATTTAATATTCTTTTATCTAAATACTTATCTAGTAAACCTAGTCTTATATATAAATAAGCTTAATATATTTAAACTCGATTTTTAAATATATAAGATAAATTATATTAGGAATTTATCTTTATTAATAATAATATCTTAGTTAAGAAAATTCTAGTTTATTATATTCAAATCTGTTTTAAGTATATTAGCTAAAGATAATAGATTAAATTAGTTAGATATTATAAAGGAGTGAATAGGTATATTATCTAAGTATATAATAAATAATATTATTATAGTCACTTTCTAATAAATAAGAATATATAGAGAAGAAAAGGATAATTTTCTATTAGTAACTATATTACTACTTTATATATATAGAACTAGAGTAAGTAAATAATACTTTAGCTAATTAGTATACTCTAAACTTTAACCCTACTATATATATCTTCTCCTAGAAGTTATTACCTTTTAATAACTCTTAATTATTTCTCTATAAACAAGAATCCCTTCTTACTCCTCGCCTTTAATATTTCCTTATCTAGTATATCTTTATTAAGACTAACTCTAAATATTAAAGTCTTATTAGTCTATAAGATTTCTAAGTTATAATAAAAAGACTTATTCTTGAAAATATATATTTCCTCCTTTTTTACCTTCTTATATAACTTCAATATAGTAAATATAACTACTTTATACTACTTCTTAATAAACTCTTTTATTAACTTCTTATCTAAGTCTAGTAAAATATCTCTTTCTTTTAAGATAGTAAGTAAGTTTTAGTATCTTTTATAAACTAGTATATTCGAGAGAGCCTTTAGATTATATAATTCTATATTTACTAAGAATCAATAAAGGATTATATTATATTAATTAAATAGTTTAAAAAGAGTTATTATTAAAGTTATCTAATCTTTATATATCTCTAATAATATACTTTATATTCCTTCTTTATATACTTTAAATATTTTATTATTATCTTATACTACTATAAACTATAGTAATATTATATATCTTACTTTAGTTATAAACTTAGTAAAGCTATAAAATATAAATAAAAGAGTAATCTAAATATCTTTAAGAGAACTAAGTATTATCTTCTAATTTAATCTTAATACTTATATATCTTCTTTATTAAATATCTAGTTATTTACTTAGTATATAAACTCTTTAGTTTACTATCCTCTTTTCTTTATCTACTTCTATTATTCTATTAACTTATACTATATCTTTAGTAAGATAAAAGTATAGTTTTTATTATCTTCCTTGTTTATAGATACTATACTTTGAATTATAAAAGCTTTTCTTCTATTTGTAATCAACTCGAGTATATTCAAATTAATATAATAAAAGAAAGTATTATCTTTAAGTAAATTATATTTAGTATAGTAAAAGTAGTTAACTAGCTATTATATAAAGTTAAATTATAAAGCTATATATATTATATAATAAGTCGAGTCTTGTCTTATTAGCTATTAAGTAACTAAGTAAAATATATTTTTTAGTTATCTAATATTCTTTTACTTATTAATTTCTTGTAAATATTATAAGTAAAGGTCGAACTTGTTATAGATATATTACTTTAATTTAAGATCTTTAAACTACTAGTTAAATATAAATATAATAATATTTTCTTACTTTTTCTATATAATATTAATTGTTTTATTCTATATATCAAGTATAGCTTTCTAGTTAAATATAAAAATTATATCTAATTGATTATACTTGAACTTATATAATTTAAATTTATCTAATAGTTAATAAAACTAGTTTGTAATATAGAACTATTAGTATATAGTTATATTTACTTTTAATTTCCTAATACTTAGTTAGTATTCTTAGATATATACTAGTCTATTTTCTAGCTTCTAATAATTTATATATTTTATATATAACCTAAGATATTCTATTAGTAATTATTTATATAGAAAGTAAATTTTCTCGAAATTATATATCCTTTCTAGTATTTTCAAATTAAGAGTAAGTTTTATAAATCTTCTTCTAGCTATTATAACTTTCTAATCTTATATTATATTATCTAAGTACTAGTATATACTTAGTCTTCTATACTTTTTTTTATTTCTATTTTCCTTTATATTGATATTTTTTTTATTACTTTTTTTTATTTTCTTCTTAATCTTTTTTACCTTTTCTATATTTTTACAACTTTTTTTTATAATTACTATTTAAAGTTCTTTAAACTCTTATTATTATAGTTAAGTAGTCTTTATTTATAATATTCTATAACTCTCTATACTATCTATCTTTACTAAATTTTTCCTTATTAGATAAAGAGAATTAGTCTTTTTACTATTATTTATTTTCTTAATCTTATCTAACTTTAATTTATTATTTTCAACTTATATTTTCTTATTAGTACTTTTTTCTACTTCTTCTTTTTATATTTATTCTAAGAACTTATATTCTTTAAACTTTATCTTTAATTTTTATACTTAACTAATTAATATACTTCTAACTATATAAGCTTTATTTTAATATACTTAGTCGAAATCCTTAGATATAATCTTTTTAATATTTTTAGTTTACTTTCTATTTTCTATAAGTTATTCTATTACTTTAATATTAACTTGATATATAATTTTCTTTAATTTTATAATTCTAGTTAGTTTATAGACTAAATAAAAAAAGTTTATTAAATAGTTTATACTTTCTAATTATCTTTTTATATTCTTATTATTTTTCTATTATTTTATAATAGCTTTTCTAATTTCTAGAACTTTACTTTATTTAGTTTTATTATTCTTAATAATCTTATAAATCTTTATTTATTTTCTAGTAAACTTTTCTTTAGAGATATATATTTAAAATACTTTTTTATTTTTTATAAATAGGAATACTTTTTTAATTATATTAAATATCCTATTATAAAACTAAAATATACTTTATAAGATTTTTTTCTTAGCCTTATACTTTTCCTCTACTAATAATTATAATACAAAGTCCTTTACTTTTTATATATTTTTAAATATTATTATTATTATAAAGTTACTACCTTATAAAGCTAATAAGAGTATATTTATCGAGATATCTATAGGAGAGACTATAATAAATATAATTATAAAAAAAAGAAGATAAAAAGATAAAAAAGAGAAAATTAAAAAAAAGTAGAAATTAAATTTCTTTTATCTCTAAATTTACTTAATTAGTTTCTCTTCTAAATCTTTCTTTAAATTCTTAATTAGCTAAATTTACTATTCTTTTTATAAGTCTTCAATTTCTTATTTATTAATTATTTTAAATATAAATATCACTTTTTCCTTTTTTTAATTTCTTCTTTTAACTTATCTTTTTTATTTCTACTTAGTTATAAATCTCTTATTTATATTATTCTCTCTCTTCTCTTCTCTATTCGTTATACTTATATTTAAGATATTAAGTAAATATAAACTTCCTTTTAGATATTTTAATAATATTAATAACTTCTTTCTAACTAGTATTGACTTTAAAGTAAAAGTAGTTATAAGTAGTTATAGTTCTATAGTTAAAGGAAAGAAACTAGTTTAATCTAATAAAAACTTTTTCGGAATTATATTTATTACTTTAGATTCGAATAGATATAAAGTAGTATTATATATTAAAATCTCTTTAAGTTTAAATTAGAGTCTAAGTTTAAACTTAAATAATACTTTAGATTCTTCTTTAGAAAGTAAAAATAAGAGTTAATTAAAGTTAAATAATTAAGCTTTTATATCTTCTAGTTCGACTTTAAATTTAAACTATAAGTTTCTCTTTATACTTCTTTATATAATCTAATTGTTTTTAACTTTATTTAAATATTTTATTTTAAAAACCTTCTCTTCTAAAAAGTATATTACAAAGTATATTTACAAAGTTGAATTATTTAATTCTAAGTTTAGCTAATTCACTTTAAAGTAATTTATAAACTTAGATATAAAGTATTTAACTTTATTAAATTACTACTTTGGAATATTATAGTTTAGGAATATTATAAATTAAATTATATAAACTATAGTATATAAATTCAAAGTAACTTTCAAATCTTATTTTATTATTTACTTTAGTTAATAATACTATAATTATACTTTTATTAACTTTAATAGAAAAGTTATAAAGATTTATAAAGATTACTATATTAGTAATAATAATAAAATATTCTAATTATATCTTTTAAACCTAGATGAAAAAACTATTATAAATTATTCTAGTTATAAAACTTAAATATATAATCTTCTTAATTATAGTAAACTTCTTATTTTAGAACTTTATTAAAACTACTTTACTTCTTTTTATTCTAATTTCGGTTAAGCCTTTATATAAAGCTTTTCTTTAAGTCGAAAGAATATTAAGATAATATTAAAATATCTCTTTATACTTAGTAAAAATACAACTAAAAATATTAAAAGAGATTTACTTACTAAAACTACTTTTACTAATTTCAATAAATAGTATTTTAAGAAATAGACTAGATTTACTATTAGTCAAGTATTGAAAAAGTTTTAAAGCCTTAATATAAGAGTAGATAATAATAGCTTCAAGAATTTTAAAACTTTAGTTAAGAGTTTAACTAAGAAATAATATTTACTTCTTTATTTAAAAATCACTTTATTTATATATACTCTTAGATTTAAGATTATATTAAATACTAAAGTTATTATTATAGTTATAAATAATAATATTAATCTTATAATACTAGTAATTCTTTTTACTAATCTTATTACTAAGTAGATTCCTTAAACTTAACTAAGTACTTTTTTATTAAAGTTGTTTAATAATCTTGTTTTTACTCTTATAGTATCTTTTAGAAAGAAATTATTAAAAAGTATTTATAATAAAGCGAGATTTATTATAATCACTTTTAAAGCTACTTATTATAGTATTTGTAAAATTACTAATAATATTAATATTGAAGCTAAAGAGGAATATAACCTCGATATAATTTATATATTAAAAAAAAATATTAAATAGTAATAATAATAGATTATTCTCTTTCTCTTTTCTTTATATTTTATTCTTTTCTTTTTTTTATTTATTATTTATTAAGACTTTTCAAATTAGAAAAAACTATATTATATTTACTTTTTATTACTACTTTAAATTGATTAAAAATATATAGAGAATAGTAAACTTTAAAATAGAAAATAGAGAATAATACTTAATTTATATCTTTTAATACTCTTTAATACTCTTTAACAAATTATCTTTTTTTTTTTTTTTTTTTTTTTTTTTAACTTATTAGGTAAAGAGAAATTACTTTCTATTTAATATTATATTTAATATCTATCTTTATAATATTACTATTTATTTAGCTTTCTATTTTCTTATTTCTTCTACTTTCCTTTTTTTACTTTTTATTAATATTCTTTATTTAATAACTTCTTTATTTCTTTCTTTGAGTAAGATTTTTATAAACTCTTTCTTTAAACTAAACTAGTTTTTTATTCTTTTTTTTCTATTATTTTCTTTAAACTTCTTCTTTATTATAGTTTTAATAAACTTCTATACTTCTTTTCTTTTTTTAAATACTTTTAATTTATTTTTAATAAATATTCTCTATAATTTTATTTTATTTAGTTTTTCTAATTAGAAAGTTCTTTTCTTAAAGATAGTTTTATTTATTTTAAATAGTCTTATTTACTTATAATCTAACTTTAGCTTAAACAATATATTAACTTTTTATAAAGTATTATATAATAAAACTATTTCTTCTTTCTAGATATTCTAAAGTCGAATCTACTTTGTATTATTAAATAGATTTTTTTTTATAATCTTTATTCTCTTTTACTTTATAGTAACTTCCTCTAAATCTTTATTTCTAAACTAAATTTATCTTGTTTATAATACTAGAAGCTTTATTATAATTATTATTAAGTTCTAGTCTATAATCCTCTAAATAAATATATAAGTTTCTATTAGTAATATTACTTCTAACTTATAGTTAAAATAAAAAGAAGAGAGATTTATTATTATCTTTATAATAGTTCTATTTACTAGTAAGACTATATAAAGATTATTTATTTACTTACTTTTCTTTTTATTAATTATTTTTACTAAAGTTTTTATAATAAGCTTATATTCTTTTTCAACTATTCTATTTACTAAAGTATAGTAAAAGGAGATTATTACTTAGAAAATATTATATTTCTTTATTAATAATTTAATTTACTTTTTATTCTCTAAACCTTTATCTACAACTAGCTTCTTAAAAATACTATATTTATAAATAATATCCTTTTATATAAATACTATTACTAATTCAAAGTTAGTATTTCTTAAAGCTTTACTTTCTATTTACTTACTAAAGTTATAATATACTAATATTAGATATTTCTTTCCTTTATATTCAAGTATATATATAATATCTAAGCTTACTTTAGCTTATAGTATACTAATCTATATTAAGTATAAAGTTTTCTTTTAATAATAAAAGCTTTAGAATTAATAATAGTTATATTACTATATAAAATTCTTAATATCTTTATAGTATTTATCTTAGAAATATCTCTTAGCTACTTTTTAATATATACTCTTTTTTCCTTTATATTCTATATTATTATAAAGAGTTTAGAGAATTATAAACTTTTTCTTATTAAAATCTATTATCTTTCTTTTTAATAAACCTTTATTAACTCTTTTAAATAATATTTTATTATAAACTTTATAATTTAGAACTTTTATCTTAAAAGATCGAAAATCAGATTTAGATATTTAAATAGGTTTTTTCAATATTATAAGAAACTTTACTATAAGAATCGAATTTAGACTTTATTCTCTTTCTACTAAATATATTTATATTAATATTATACTAACTTCTTAGTAAAGAATTACTTAGTAGAATTTTATATATATATTAATAAAATTATCAATTTCCTTTTTCTAAATTTCAAAGTATAATTCTTTATCTATAATAGACTTTCTCGAAAGTCTATCAATAACTATATATTTATTACTAAGTATATATTTAACTTCAAAGTTAAATAAATAGATCTAAATAATCTATCTAATAACTAATACTTTTAATAAGTTAGTAATAACTAAGTTTAGCTAAACTACTAATATTATTATATTAGTTTCTAGAAGGAAATATACTTTATATAAATAACTATATACTTTCTTAAAAGCTTTTAAAACCTTTTTATATTCTTTTTTTATAATATTATATTTCTACTTAACTTATATCTAGTAATTACTATTATAATATATTAAATACTTTTTCTTCTCTATATTCTACTATATCAAGACTATTCTTTACTTACTAAGATTTATATTAACTATTAAAATAATAAGACTTATATCTTCTAAAATATTAAATCTAACAAAAGCTAATATTATAATTAATACTATTTTTAATATATCTATAACCTAATTATACTTAGTAGTCTATTAGAACTTAACCTCTTTTTTAAGTAATTAATATAGAGATATAGCTTTTATAATAAAGAAGTCAATCTAAATATAATAGTAAATATAAACTCTAATAAAAGTATAAACTTCTATCTATAAATTATATATCTTTTAGTTGAGAATCTTAAGGACTTTCTTATTATCTAGTAATTATCTTTTAGTATAATATATATATTCTACTAGCTTAATACTATTAACTTTAAATTATAATTTAAAGTTTATTATTATTTTTACTCTTTCTATATTAGTTAAGACTTAGTTTAGATTATATAAATATTCTAGTATATAGTATTGGATTTTAAAAGTTATTTTAGTATTATTATATCTTATCCTAAAGTTTAAGATAAATATATTATCTATAAATATCTTATAGTATTTAGAGATATAGTTTTTTAAAATAGTTTTTCTTATTTTAATAAATTATATAATAGAATTAATAGTTTTTTATATTAATATAGTATATCTAACTAGTCTTTATAAAGTTATAAAGATAGTTATATCTTTATTATTTAAGTATAGTATAATCTGATTATAGCTTAAGTAGAAGTTTATAAATAAAGTAATTTAATACTTAGTAAATTCTTTAAAGATCTTATTAATATTAAGAAAAAGATTTATATCTCGAATTATAATTGTATTATATTTTATAATTATATTTACTAACTTATATTTCTTATTTTTCTTCTTTATAATAAATTACTAGTTCTTATAAAAGCTATAATAATATTCTAATATTCTTACTATAAAATACTTATCGATTATTATATTAATTTCTACAATTAGATATCTAAGAACTATAAATCTTAAATTCTACTAAGTCTTGTAAAGAATTATTTATATCTTCTATAATAAAACAATACTATTATTTATATATCTATATTTAGAAAATTTAAAAACTATTTTCTTTTTCTATCTAAAAAGTATTTCTAATAGTATTTTCTTCTTTTAGAGTTTTAAACTTTCTTTAAATATTAATTAATCGATCTTTTTAATTATTAATCTAGTTCCTTTTTTTATATTAGAAAATTTTAAAATCAACTACTTATTTTGAATATTTATAAGCTTAATTCTCTTTTACTACTATTTTTCTTTTACTTTTTTTTATTTCTAATTCAAGTTTCTACTAAGTATTAATTTATTAGAAACTCTTTCTTTAATAAATATAACTTTATTTAGTTTTCTCTTATAAGTATTAAAAACACTAACTATAATAAAAAAATACTTTATTTAAAATAATATAAATAGATTAATTCTTTTTAAAAAAGTAAAATCTTTTCTAAAGTTTAATATATTTATACTAAATACTTTTAATATCTTTTTTTCTTTTTATATCTTATTTAACTTACTAAGTAAGTTAAATTTCTAATTATTTTAAACTTTTTCTTTATCTATAATACTTCTATTACTAAATAAATATATTATTTCTTATTTAGTTATAAATTTCTTTAAAGAGTATTCTTCTTTTTTTAAGAATCTACTATACTAGTAATATAAATTATAATTTATTTTATCTTTTTATTATTTACTATAATAGTATATTAATACTCTTCTTAATATAAGAATAATAGAAGATTAATAATAATAAAGAACTACTTTAATATAATATTATTTTAAAGATTATTTATAATAAAGAAATTAGTTGTAATAATAATACTTCTAATCTTTATAGCTATATTATTATATATCTTATTAAATATCTTTTTCTTACTACTATATCTAACTATAGTATATTAAAAGTTAAGTCTAATACTTAGTTTAACTTATTTAGTAATCTTACTTATAATTAAATCTACTTTAGTACTACTATTAATTAGAGTTAGTATCTTTACATACTTGATCTTAACTCGAACTTTTAGATTAGTAATAATAAATAGTATCTTAGTTTTTTTAAGAGTTATAAACTATATTATTACTATATTATTATCAACTTTATCTCTTATACTAAGAGATATTATTATTACTATATTTTTAAATAGTATCTTTTAGAGAATATTTAAGTAAACTATTATCTCTCTTTTTATTATACTTTTTAGTTTATTATTAAGAATCTTATTAAGTAGTATTATTAGATTTATAATATATTTAATTATATCTCTATACTTCTCGACTTAGTAAATTATTTTTAAATTAACTTTCTTTAGTATTTTAGTTTATTCTTTATTAATATTAATCTCTTCTATATCTATATTATTCTCTAAATCTTCAACTTTCTTTATAAAAGACTTCTTTTAACTACTAGTATAAAGAACTTTCAAAGTTATTATCTTTCTTTTCTTTTAGATCCTTTTTTTTAATATTTTATAAAAGTTAACTTAAATCTTTTATATATTTCTTTTTTTTTTTCTTTTAGAATTACTATTTTTATATTAATTTAGTTCTTAGCTTCTTTATTATTAGACTTTTCTATTTTTATTACTTTCTCTAATATTCCTCTAACTAATATAATTTTAGATAATCGAGTTAGTATTATATAAAGTTCTATCTAATTAATAATAGTAATCTCGACTTACTAAATAACTATTATATTCTAATATTCTTAGATTATATCTTTATTCCTCTTTTTTCTAAAAACCTATATAACCTTTTTTCTCTCTTTAACTTATTTATAGAATATCTTTCTTTCTATAATCTTATATACTAAACTTTACTCTTAGTTAATAATAAAGTTGAAGTAGTCTTTTCGGAAATAGCTAAGCTTTTGATAATAGAAATAAACTACTTAATAAGAATAATAAAGTTTATTTATATAAATACTAGCTTTCGAGATTAGTCTTTAAAGAGAAACTAAAAAATTAACTCTCTTTATAATACTTATAAAGTAAACTCTTCTCTTTAGTCTATTAGGTAAATAGAATTTACTTTATTAATTATTTGAGATTATACTAATTATAACTTTTACTAATATTATTAATATTTCGAAAGTTTTAATAAAGTCTTCGATTATATTATTTAAAATAGTATACTACTTTTAGGTGATAATAGATATAGTAAATTAATTCTCTTTAGATATTTATATAATATTCTTAAACTAATTTACTAATTAACTTAAAATCTTTTATTCTCGAATATCTAAGTTAAACTCTTGAATAGTCTTATTAGTTTTAAGTATCTTTATAATAGTTTTAATTATCTTATTATAATATATTATACTAGGTTTCTTAATATTAATCTTAAATTTCTAGATTACTTTACTTTATATCTTTTAAAGAAGTTTATTTAAAAACTAAATCTTTTAAATATACTTTTCGATTTAATCTTTTTTTAAAAGAGTAATAAATATAATAATAAACTAGTAGATATATATTCAAGTTTCTTCTTTCGATTCTTATTTCTTATTTTTCAAAGCTTCTAAGAATATATATAAAGTTATTTACTAAGTAAAATTATAGTTTTTATATTCTATATTTAAAGTAGTATAGAGTTTACTTTAATCTTAATTAACTTATTCTAGTAGTATTTTAATATATTACTTTATAATCAAACTATAATAGTAAAACAAATATCTAATCTTTATAATATTATTCTATTTAGTATCCTTAACTTAGTTTTCGAATTTTTCTAAAAACTCTGTAATATTATACTTTTCAAAATATAAAACTTTAGGACTTTAAGAAAAGGGAATAGAAAGTATAACTTTAATAGTTATAATAAATAAAAGTTAAAGACTAAAGATTCTAAAGTAATTAGATAAAGAAAAAGAAATAGATATTTATAAATTATTCTTAGGAGATATAAAATATTATAGTTTTAATAGTAGTAAAGTTAAAAAGTAGTAATTAACTTATACTATAAGAAAGAATAATAATAATACTTTTTTTATAATTTACTATTTTACTTTTATAACTTTATAGCTTTTCTTTATAATACTTTTCTTAATTACTAAAGACTCTACTTTCCTTTTTAAACTTCTTTTTATCTACTTTCGCTTAATATTTATCTTTTTAGTAATTATCTATATATTTATTTTATAATTTATTTTAGTATATAATATTATCTATATATATAGGAACTTTTAATTATTTAACTATATAATCTACTTTAAATAAAAAAAATTATTTTCTTTATAACTTCCTTCTACTTTATATTATAATATTTCTTCTTTTTTCTATAGTACTTCTCTTCTTTTAATATTTAGACTTCTAGTCTTTATAGTTTACTTGATACTAATAAAACTAACTTTCTACTTTAGACTTATACTATCTTAGCAAAGTAGTAATAGTATATATTATTAATAACTATTATTCTTTATATAGATTACTAATATAAAGAAGTAAATAGGTATACTATTTAAGTATATAATAAATAATACTATTATAATTACTTTCTAATAAATAAGAATATATAGAGAAAAAAAGGATAATTTTCTATTAGCAACTATATTACTACTTTATATATATAGAACCGGAGCGGGTAAATAATACTCTAGCTAGCTAGTATACCTTGAGCCTTAACCCTACTATAATATTCTAATATTTATTAATTTATATAGTAGATTAGCGAAATAATAGAAATTTATAATATTAGTAATTAGTAAAGAAAAAGAGAGAAAGATATTCTTTAGTATCTATATATAAAAAGTATAAAAAGTTAATTTTATATTTTTATTATCTTTATATAAGAATTTAATTTATATATCAATAAAACTTCTTTAAAGTTTTATTTTATAAACTCTAATATCTTATAAGTCTAGAATTAATAAATAAAGTAAACTAATAATTTAGAAGTTAAAAGAGATAATAAGAAGAATTTAAAATATACTTAAAAATATTAAAGCTAGTTACAAATAAATATAAATAAATATAAATAGTTTTTATAATTCAGTTAGAATTAAATTAGAATAGATTTAGATAAAATTTATATAGAGTTAAATAAAATAAAAAGATTAAAGAAAGAAAAAAGAGAAAAAAAAAAAGAAAAGATTATTAAATTAAAAAATATAAAAATTTTTCTAGTTTAAATTATCTAAATTAAAAAGAAATAAATTTTAAAAATAAAATAAAAATAAAATAAAAATAAAATAAATTTAAAATAAATTTTATACTAAAAACTAGTAGTCTAGTATAAAATTAATAAAGTTTTTATTCTTACTTTTATTAAATAAAGTAAAAGTAAATTAAAAATAAAATAAATCTTTTACTAATAACTTATAGTTTTATATAAAGTTAATAAAAATTATTTTCTTATTATTATTAATTTATAATAGTTTATTTATAAGAAAATAAAAAAAACTTTCAAATTCTAATTACAATAATATAAAAAAAGAAAAATATATTTTAAATTATAACTCTAATAATAAACTATTATATAAAGTTAATAAGAATAAGAATTTTATTCTTTTAGATTATTTACTATATATAGATAATATAGAAATATACTTATAGTTGAAATAAAGTTATATAATAGATAGAATTATTTATTATATTATAAATTGAGATTATAATATACTCTAAGAGTATTAAAAGAGATTTACTTTTTATTCCTCTTTTTTATATATCTAGAAGATTATATAATATAAATATCTAACTTCAAAAAAAAAATATTCTAATTATTTAAAGTTTATTACTTTTCTTTTATTTCTACTCTCTTATTCTATTTTATATTCCTTTTCTTTTATAATAATTTATTTCTTTTCTTCTTTACTTATTTTCTAATCTCTTATTATTAAGTTTAAACTTAATATATAAGTTTTACTCTTATTACTTTTACTAAAGCTTATTTAAAAGTAATATATAAATTCTGAAATACTTCTACTATAATTTTATTCTCTAAGATTTATATAAGGATTTATACTATTTCAAGAATAAATTAATATACTATTTATATTTCAGAATATATATTAGTCTAGATTCTAAAATAGTAAAAGTAAGTATTTATAATTATAAAGTCTTTAATAATAATATAATTTTTTATAAACTATATTAATAAGTAATATAGAAAGTAAACTTTATAAAAGATATATATAAAAGATATACTTATTAAATAGATATAATATTAAAAAGCTTTTATCTTCTAGTTTTTCAAGTAAGTATATTTAACTTATAAAATAGTAATTAAAGTAGTAATAATAAGTTTTTATTATATAAGTAATATAATCTAAAAGATAAGATTTATAGAAATTTAAAAAAAGTTTTATTTATAAAAATTCGAATAATATATTTACTTCTTTTTTCTAATTATAAGTTCTAAGAATCTTATTAGTAACTTTAATAAAAATTTTTAAATATTTATATTTATAAAGTAAAAAGTAAATTATTATTAATAAATAAAATTATCTTTAGTAATCTAAATTTACTTTAGAGATAGTTTAGTATATTTTATTTGAAAGTAAATAATAATTACTTATATTAAAGACTTTAGTTTAAACTTGTTAAAAAAAAAGATAATTAATTATTTTAATTAATCAAGTATTACTTAAATATAAAATATCTATTTAGATTAAACTTTTAATAAACTAATATAATTAGATTAACTTATATACTTATTTTCAAAAGAATAAACTTTAATAAATATTTATTAATTTAATATAATTAGATTAATAAAAATAATTATATTTAGTTAATAGATAAAAGAAAAATAATTTAGTTTTATTCTTATTAACTTAATATAACTAAATAGAAAGAAATAATTATCTTTATTTAATAGATATAGAAAAAGATTATTAATATCTATTTCTATTAACTTAGTATAATTAGATCGAAAATAATATTTATATTTATTTAATAGATATAAAGAAAGTAATTAAAACTAAATATTTATTCTATTTAATCTAAATAAAAGAGTATTATTCTATTTATTTATTAAATATCTAATTATATTAAATTTATTATTTATAAAGAAGATCTTATAATTTAAAGTAAATCTAGAATATATAATCTTATAATCTAAAGTAAATATAAAGAAAATAAAACTTAAAGTTAATATATTAGTAAAACTAAAAAAAAAAAAATTAGAATACTTATATATAAAAGTTATAATATTAAAACTAAAAGATTTATTATTTTTTACTTTACTATTTCTTTCTTATAATTATTTATATTTATATAATTAATTTCTCTTAGAACTTCACTTTATAAATAAGCTAAAGTAAAGTATTATAAAAAAATAATATATCTAGTTAATAATAGAATATAACTATTTCTTTTATTAGATAATTATTATATACTTGTTAAACTAATAAAATATAACTTAAAGGTTTATTAAGTAATAAAAGACTATTTAGAAAATCAAATATATTTTATAAATATTTATTAGTCTTCTTTTAATTAAAAAAGACTATAGAATCTAAATAAATAAATAATAAATTAGTAATAAGAATTACTTTATAAAAATCTTCTTATTATCTTTAAGCTATTAAGTTAAAGAAATTTAAGAAGATTAATTATTAAATCTTATTAAATATAATATAATATAATTTGTTCTTTTATATAATTCTTCTTTTTCTTTTTAGATTATATATAGCTAAAGGCTTATTAAGATAGAAAGACTTAAAATTAAAGAGAAATTAGAGAATATACTAAAAGTTCTTTTTATAATAGATATAATTACTAATATTAAAATCGGGTTTACAAAGTATTTTCAAACTATAATCTTTTATTTAGAAAGTAATATTATTATATATAATAGCGACTTTTCTAGTTAATAGTAAAGTAAACTACTTATTATTATAAAGTAAAACCTTGTTATTTTTAAATTAAATCTAAATATTATATTAGTAAAGAACTATTAAATACTTTATATAAAAATTAAAGATAGTATAATTATATTATAAAAAAATAATTTAAGTAATTTATTTTTCAATTATAATAACTATCTAAATAATTTTATTAGCTTTGATAACTTATTTATATTATACTTTTATTCTATATAAAAAGATAAATATAATATATAAGAAATTCTTTACAAAGTTAAGTAAAATATATTAACTAGTCTAGTTAATCTTAAATACTATATATATATACTTATAAAACTTTATATAATATTTTATATTTAATCCTTTATTTCTTATTTCTTCTAGTAAAGTATTATTAGAATCTAAAAGATCTAATTATTTATTTTATATAGAAAATAGTCTATAAAGCTAAAAGTTATAATATAACTTGGAAATAAAATTTTTATTTTTAAATAGAATATTAAAATAAGTAAAATAAAGAAAAAGAAGAGTAATAGTAATAATAAATAAGTCGATATATAAATTATTGATATCTTGAAATATTATTTCGAACTTTATATAAACTTTATTAAAATTACTATATAGAAAGTTAATAAAAACTTTTAATAATATTAAGAAGAATAGTAAATAGTATAAAAGTTAAATCGAATTTCTATTAACTAATTATTACTTAGTTTAATATTACTTCTAAAAATAGTTCTTAAAGAAAAAAATAATAAATTTAATAAAAGAATTATCCTTTAGTTTAAATTATATTTAAATAGTATTTTTAAAACTAAATTATTCTTTTAGATTAAATTATTCTTTCTTCTTAAATATATTTATAACTAGATAATATATATCTTTTCTTAAATAATACTCTTCTTTAAATATAATATCTATATCTTTAAATTTATTAAATTTTTCTTTTATACGATTTTTACTAGTAAGTATAAATTTAATAGCTAATTAGAAGTCTAAAGTCTAGATATATATAGTAATTTATATAGAGATAATATATCTAAAACTATATAATAAGATATCGATATTTAAACTTTCGAATAGTTTAATACTATTAGTAATAAACTTAATTTTAAATTTAAAATAGAACTAAATATAAATAATACTTTTATTATATTACTTACTTTCTACTTTCGTAATTATTATAAAAAAATATATATTATATAACTTAGCAAAGTTATATATAATAAATAGAAAAGTACTTTTCTATCTTTTATTACTAAATTAGAACTTCTAATAACTTTTTATATAGTATAGTTTTTAAAATAGCTTTTAATTAATATTATTATCTTTATATAACTTTATATAAAATTATTTTCTTAAATCGATCTAGTATTAATTTCTTAATATATATATCTTATTAACTTTATTATTTTATTTCTCTTACTATTTCTAATTAAATTTTAAATAAGTTTTCGAATAATAAAGATTTTTTATATTTTTCTTAATAAAAAAGATAATTATTCTTTTAAAATTATTAAGTTTATAAATACGAATATTAGTATATATACTTTAAGTAAAGATATTAATAAATCTATATTAGAAAAAGTAGAAAAGAAGTTACTATTATAAATAATAATTATTTTATTACTATTTATTTTTAAAGTTTAATACTCGAGTTTATATAAATACTTAGTTATAAATTAAAAGGAGACTTTCAATTATAGAAAAGGAAAAACTTACTTTAAAAGTAGAATAGAATATTAGATTATAGAATTACTTTTACTATTCTTTAGTTAATATAATTATAAAGTTAGAAGATTATCTATATAGAAGTTAAAGTTAGAGAAATAGAAGATAGAATTTAATATATATTTAATTAGAAAGTATTTCTTTAAGAATATATAAAATCTTCTAAAATAGAATAAACTAGTATTTATAAAGTAAACTATTATTAATTATTTTAATATAAATATTATAAACTTTGTTATTAAAAAGATTATTAGTAATTAAAGTAGAATAGAATTAAAAGTCTTTTTTAAAATTAATAAAGCTATTTATAATTCTATAGATATTATCGATATTTATAATTATTAAAAGCAAATTATTTAATATACTATACTTATAATTAAAAAGATAAATATATTAGAGATCCTCTTTAATATCTATTATTTTCTTTTCGAATATTTCTTTTATAACTAGTATAAATAATAATTTAGCCTTTATTATAAAATCTATATATTTAAGATAAAGTTGATTATATTTTTAAAAGATCAAAGTTATTATAATAAAGTTATAATATAAATAGTTATTAGAAATAAAATTTAAGATTCTAGAATTTCTAGATAATTATAAATCTAGAAGAGAATAAAAATAATCTAGTTTTTTATAATTATTATAAATATTGTTTATTTAATAAAATATATTAGAATAATCATTAAACTATTATATATATTTTATAGTAAAATAAAAATTTCCTTTTTTCAAATAATATATAAAATATAAAATAAGATTAAATAGTATATAATATTAAAAGTTCTTATTATTTTTAGAAGAAATATTCTCTATTAATTTAAAGGAAGTATTATTTATTAATTCTTCTTTAATTATAAATTCAATATTTATCTATATTATAAATATTAATATATTTTATATTTAAAACTCTTCTCTTTAGTAAATAAAGATAGTAAGAATATACTTCTTCTTTTAGTAAATAAAGATAATAAGAATATATTTCCCTTTTTAATAAATAAAGATAATAAGAATAATCTCTTTTCTTTAATAAATAGAGATAATAAAGATAAATTCTTTTTCTTAATATATATAATTATTAAAGAGAAGGTTTCGAATATTTTAAATTAAAAAAGTAATAAAATAAAGAATTCGAATATACTAATAATATATAAGATTAAAATAATAAAAGATCTTTTTAATATTTTAATCTAGAATTATTCTTTTCTAGATTCTTATTAATTATAAAATTTTCGATTATCTCTATTTCTATTCGTAATAACCTAGTTATAGTATATAGTAAAATCTATATTTTATTCTCTATAGAAGGAATTATAAGTATATTTATTTTGTTTAACTTATTAAATAATTATATTTATTCTTCTATATTAATATCCTCTTGAATTTACTTACTTTTTATATTTTAATTTTATATTTTATTATCCTTTTTAACTTTCTATTACTAGTAGCTTTCTAGAGTATTAAAACTTATTCTCTTTTTAATCGATTCTAGATAATAAAGTAGAGAATAAAAAAGTATTATATTAAGAGTATATTTTAGACTTATTATATTATTTACTATATTTCTTCTTTTACCTTTGAAAGTTTTAAGCTTTAGTAATATTATAAACTATTTTAATTAATTAAGTTGAAAGTTTAATAACTTTATATAATAAGAATAATAAATTAGTAAAAACTTTTCGAGATTTATTATTCTTATTTAATAAAGTTAAAAAAGATATTAATCTATAAAATAAATATTTATACTCTTAAGATATTATAAACCTATTAAAAATATTACTAATTTATATAAAAATATTATAATCCTATATTAATTAGCTAATAACTAATAATAAAAATATTACTAATTTATATAAAAATATTATAACTTTATATCGACTAGCTAGTAATTAATAATAAAAATATTATTAACTTATATAAAAATATTATAATCTTATATTAACTAGCTAATAACTAATAATAAAAATATTATTAATTTATATAAAAATATTACAATTCTATATTAATTAGCTAGTAATTAATAATAAAAATATTATCAACTTATATAAAAATATTATAACTTTATATTAACTAGCTAGTAATTAATAATAATAAGCTTATAATATTTTTATATAAGTTAATAATATTTTTTATTATTATTAATTACTAGCTAGTTAATATAAAGTTATAATATTTTTATATAAGTTAATAATATTTTTATTATTAATTATTAACTAATTGATATAAAGTTATAATATTTTTATATAAGTTAATAATATTTTTATTATTAGTTACTAACTAGTTAATATAAAATTATAATATTTTTATATAAATTAGTAATATTTTTATT
>JANHAA010000291.1:0-32536 GCA_026225975.1 Clarireedia hainanense | reverse complement strand
ATCTCCCATCTCCCATCTCCCATCTCCCATCTCCCATCTCCCATCTCCCATCTCCCATCCATCAAACAAAATCCAAAATCAATCCAAAACATGCCTTCAAGCTAAGTTTATTCCTTCTTGCCACCAATTACCAGCCGTGATGCTCAAAGCCGCAAACCTCTTTTCGTTCTCATGTTTGTCGCCACAATTCCCTATCCTGATGCAGTGCATTACTTAGGCCGATCTCAATCTGCCAAATCCGTATCGACGCTTTTCCTTTATGAGATTGCCCATCGAACTTCTTTTTTCTTTTTTCCTCTCGTCGCAAGTCCCCGGCAATCAAAAGAGTGGTAGACCGATCGGGGATCAAATCAGCTTCTCGTCCATGATTGGTCAATATTGACCGCTTGATGTGAGCGAGGTGAGCGAGGTGAGCAATGCGAGGGAAGAGGCACGCAGGTACCGAATGAGGCGTCATAGCCAATTTGGGGTTGCATGGGGAAGACAGCGAAACGATTGGATCAGATCTCCACATGGGGCATTTTACTGGTTGCTTTTCTACGGACCGCCAAAAATACAAACGAGCAAAGGTTCGTTGATTGCAAATTCCTCATATGTTTTGATATGGCGCAATTCCTTTTTTGATTTCGAAAACAATTTCCGCTGCCTCATCGGCACTTTTGGCCTCGAAATCGTATCGCTTCTCTTCGCGAGCTTTGTACACGTGGAGCTGGAGGGTAAGAAATCAGCATATTAGCTTTCAAGCATAAAGTTGCATTTAAATGACCGTCTGCCAGGATTGTCAACAAATGGCCTTACCTTGAAGTTGGTCGGATGTCTCCGAGTAACCTTGCACCCAACCACGTTACTGAAATGCACCGTGGTTGTTTTGCCCTGTCCTTCAAACATAGTTTTTCCTGTGGAGGCTGGGAGAATATGCAGGTACTCGCCGTCAATTGCAATCACTCTTTCATTCATGCCAACAAATCTCATGGGCTGTTTTCTCCACACCGTATACCTTCTGTAGTTGGCGCTTCCTAATTCGTCCTGTTTGACACTCTCCATAAGAGGGTGTGGTGCAAGCATTTGAGGCCCTTTTCGAGTCTTTCGTAGATCCGGCCTGTCAATCATCAACGAGTTGGGTGAACTGCTGGAAGGAGACCCAGACATCGTTAGTGGCCCATCCGTTGCGAAGCGACGTCGATACAAGTCTAGCTCAGTGCGATTGCCAATTGATTCCACAGTACGATCTAGAAGAACAACAGTGCCTGATCCGGTAAGCTTAAGTACGTGACCCGCTTTATCCAGCTGTCTCTTCTTGCAGACTACATCAAGTACATCTGCCAAATAGGTATCCGTGGTAACATCTAAGGCAATCATTTGTCCAGGTGTAGCATCGACCGAGTGAATGTGAATCTTCAAGAGCTTATGGGCACCATTTCCCCGTGTCGTAGGTTGAGTGAGCGCTGTACCTATTGTTGGCATATCTGCCAGCGTACTGTTTTGTCGCAATGCGGTCATTGTGGTTAGGAGCGGATTGTATGGAGGTTGGGTACCTGTGGGAAAGGTAGGTTGTGGCATCGGTGTGCTTCTAGGAGTAAGCTCATCTTCCACATCGGTCGTTGCGACGGCTTCCTGTTTAAATTGCGGAGTGAGACGTTGATTCTCCTCGAACTGTTCATCAGTCGCTTCCACTAATGCGAACTCGTCGTAGGGTTTGGAGTTTGACCTTGACCTTGCCGCTCTGTTGTTGGCAGTCGTGAATGAAACAACCGGCTTGGTGCGTTCAAGAGCCGGAAAATCGTAGTCTACTTCCTCGTCCTCAACCAGGCGTAGTGTCCATCGGTTCACATTCAACTTCTCGGGTGGAATTGCAGGTTCAAGCTTCTCCTCAAAGTATCTCCAAAGACTCAACCCAATAAGGTCGGCGACGGTAACAACACGATCATTTGCTTCATTTTCATGAACGCTTCTCCTGATGAGCACTTCGAATGGCTTAGTAGTAGATGTCGCGAAGGGTGCCCAAATTCGAAGGTTCAACGGATTGGGATCTCCTTGGCCGGACAATGAAGCAAAGCTCTCGAATGGCATGGCGGCTTTCGTTCTCTTTGCCTTGATAGCAGCTGATAGCAAACTCTTGGGCTGTATGGTACTTATTGGCCGTGGCGGTGGAAGCGCCTGCAGAATGGGAGGTGCTGGTTTTGATGTCTTTGTAGGGGATCGTATAAGTTCTCGAGGTACTGTGTGGTCGATTTGGCCTGCAGCTGCATTTATAGGAGCATTAACACTATCCAAAATAGATGTGCTATCAATACTGCCAACGAACGCAGAAGACATATCTGAGGCATCAGAATCTTCATCTTCTTCCTCTTCCTCTAAAAGGTCGCTAACTTGTCTCTTCACACCCATATCTGGGTCCGACATATGCTTTGGGAGCGTTCTAGGAGGTTTTCCTGCATTCCTTGCGGCTTCACGTTGTCTTTGAAACGCAGAAGCATCAAACTCATTGTCGGATGACATTTCGCTACTTGTAACAGTATCCCTACGCGCTCTCTCCTTTACTGCTTCTAAAGCAGATTGAGACCCTCTTCTTACAGCTGGAGCCGGACTTCGTGTAGGTGAGCTCGCAGTTGTAGATTGTCGAAGATTAGAACCCCGAATTGGTGAAGACCCAGACCGATTTCGTATAGGCATTTTCGAGAATTTAATTTGCTGGGCTGCTCTTTGATCTCCGTCATCGTCACTCTCATCACTTAGATCACTGCTATCTTCCTCCTCCATTTGTTCTCGTCGTCGTCGCCTTTTTGTAGCTATTCCTGGCCCAACAGTGTCCCCTGCTCCTCCACTCAGTAGGCCCCTTTCTTCAATCTCATCTTCCAGTCCAGCTGGTGCCAGTCCCGCCGATCTTGGTGGTGCTTGAAAATACTCCGATGCGATCGCAGTTGGGATAGGCGGGGAATGCGTTCTTTTGATATTTGCGGCATTGGTTCGCCAGCCAGCGGCTTTGAATCCAGCAGTATTGAGAAATGCATCGTTAATCGTTATAAGTCGTTCTCCAACGCCATCTGCGATCGTATTGAGATAGTTCGTCCGTAACTGATAGGAGACCAGACTGCATGAATTCGTGAGCTCGAGGACAGGGAGCGGGATAGGGATGGGAATGCGCACTCTTCCACTTGTATGACCGACATGACGGAGATTTTACACGCATGTCATCTGAACACAAATTGCAGGTAGTTGTTTAGACCATTGTCGAGTTTTACTCATGTCGTGGGAGATGCACACAGCACAGGGGTCTGTTGCTCAATACAGTATTGTACATACTCCGTACATCCATCCACACGCCTTATCGCGCCCCAAGATAAGGGTTACGGGGCAAATTTTAGCGCTCGATCGGCCATTTTCCATCAAGCTGTGGCTGCAGCCTCTTGATTACAAGACTACAACCATAAACAAAAACACCTCATTACTTTCACAAAATGGCGCTGGTCGACTATTCGGATTCGGAGGACTCGGATGCCCCAGAGACGAATGTAAAGAAACCATCAACAACCTCATCAGGGAAACCAGCATTTCAAAAAGTTGTCGATAGATCAAATCCGGGCAAGATTAAAGTATCATTACCTCAAACGGCATTAAAAGAGGAGGATACAAGCAAAGAACCACCCACGAAACGCGCGAAGACGGGCGGAGGAGCATTCGGTGGATTCAATTCATTCCTGCCTGCACCGAAACGAACTGGACAAGCAACAGGTACAGCGTTAGGTGGTGGAAGCGCTGCGCGCAAAGGTGGTCTTGCGGCTGGTGTCAGTTTAAAAACAGGAGCCGCTCCAGGTTTCAGCCGGGAACCTGAGCCGGAAAGGGAACATGAAGTAGAAGAAGATACAACGAAAAACCAGGACGTAGAACCAGCCGAAGGTGGATCGGAGATGGGTCTCACGCCTCCAAAGTCTCTCGTCGATGAACAAAAACCACCAGAGGAAGTCAAATTGGTTGGAAAACCACTAATGTTTCGACCACTATCCGTTGCACGCAAGCCTGTAAAGAAGAAGCCTCTGAAGCTGAGCACGGTCACATCTACACCAGTGACTGGCACTGCTCGAGATAGTCCATTTACTCCTGGCACGCCACAAAACGATTCAAATCTAACAGCGACACCCCAACCCAAAGTGTCTCTCTTCTCGCTCGAAGTAGAATCAGTCGCCAACACACCCACGACCTCCACACCATCCTCCGGCGTTTACCAGCCACTCCTCTATCAGCCCTCTCCCAGCACCACCTCCAACCCCCAACCTACCTACGAATCCTCATCCACCCCCACCACACCTCACTTTGCCTATCTTCCCTCTGTCCCTACGCCTCCACTCAATGCGAACTTCGACTCTCTCCACACCATCGCCGACTCTCTCCACCTCTCTGCGGCCGAGCGTCGTCAACTCTTCGGCCGCAATAACAAAAACAACAATGCTCAAGCAACAAAAATTATAAACTTCAACACAGACGAGGAATACAAGCATAACGAGGAGTTGCGACAAGCAGGTGAACAGGTGGTACATAATCCGGTTAGGGCAATTGCGCCGGGCAAACATAGCTTGAAACAGCTTGTTACGGCGGCGCAGAGCCAGAAGGAGGCATTGGAGGAGAGTTTTGCGAGTGGGAGGAATAATAGGAAGGAAGCGGGGAGTAAATATGGATGGTAGGAGGGGTTGGAGTCTGTGGGTAATAGGGCATGGGTGGGGAGCAGGGGAGCGGGGGATTGGAAATGCGGAGATGGATACACATGTACTATACTATATGAGGCGAGAATGGAATAGATGTACCTATTTAGCTATCAGAATTTGACTGATTTTGTTTCGTTAGCCAATAATCCCCAAACTCGGTTGCATTGGTCTATACAGTTCACAAGTGTCCTGCTCGCTACGATACTATTCATCACTTCTTGCTGTGGCTCAATGCACCAACTCGCCGTCAGTCATCAGCTTCCATTCATACACCGCTCCTATTCACATAACTCAGTGGTATGACTTTGATAAAACATGGACGCACTTCATCGAGTCCCAATCTCTTAAGGGCTGGGAAAGGACCTTGACTTTCCCGCTCAACGAGCCTGATCCACGTCAACCCCGAACTTAAGCAGCTTCAACATTCGTTTGCGATTCTCAAAACTATACTGTGCTTCCACGGCTATATTACCGTTATTCACCTGGGCTAGAAGACATGAGAAGTTTGCATCTGTAAATACATATACTTCGACCATGGCCCATATTGTATAGTAATAAGCTGACAACTTGTTCAGTACTTTCTGTTCTTGCTATATTTGCAGGAAACTTTGGTCAGACTTCGACCTAACGACAATATTGACATGAGATGAATGAGATGAATGACGTATGGAATGAAGAGGCATCCAAGATTGGATGAAAGTGAGCTCTACTCCCACGAGATATATATCTCCCGAGGTCTTCATCTGAACAAATATTGATGTGACCTCTCGGATTAACTGGTTTTTCCGTGGTACATCCCAAGTGACTCCAACGTGAAACCTATATTCTAAAAAAAAAAAGCTCACGCGCATTTCATCAACGTTGTGATCACTAACTCACGTCTACCTACACAGTCACATCTAAACCACTTTACTATATCAATTGCCCCGGTACGAGCTCCCGTCGAGCTTCGATCTTCAATATCATGTCCAAAACCACATTAGCAATCATAGCCGGAGTTTCTGCAGCCACTGGTGCCGGTATCACCGCCGCCATGTATTCTACACGATCTGAAAAGAAAATCCAAGCCGTAGCAAGCTCAACATCAGTTACCGCATCATCAAACACATCTCTACCCGCACCCATTCCAGTATATCCACCGGTCGCGCAAAACTCACTATCCAAAAGCACAATACCCCCCGTCGACCCCGCAGGTCTCTTTCAGTACGGTTTCCCAGGTCCAGTCGCAGACCTCGCAACTCGACACGCACTGATATCCTCCTTCGATCGCCGTCTACGCAACCCCTCCTGGGTCGCAGAACACATCACACCTGCGTCCCTCGCACTCCAAAATGGCGACCGCAAACACTCTTACTTCGTCGAGGACCCCTCAGTGCCCGAAAAATTCCGCGGCAAACTCAAAGACTATTCGCGATCTGGCTACGACCGTGGCCATCAAGTTCCCGCTGCCGATGCAAAATGGAGTCAGGAAGCCATGAACGATACTTTCTTCCTGACGAACATGTGTCCGCAAGTCGGTGAGGGCTTCAACCGCGATTACTGGGCGCATTTTGAGGATTTCTGCCGCAGGCTCACAACACGGTATCCGAGTGTGAGGATTGTGACGGGGCCATTGTATCTGCCAAAGAGGGATCCAACAGATGGGAAGTGGAGGGTTACTTATGAGATGATTGGGAACCCCCCGAATATTGCGGTGCCAACGCACTTTTACAAAGTCATTTTTGCGGAGGATGGAACGACAGCAGGTCCTGTTGCGGTCGGAGCTTTCGTCTTACCCAATGCAGTGATTCCCAACGAGAAGCCTTTGACGGATTTCGAGGTCCCAGTTGAGGCGGTGGAAAGGGCTAGTGGACTGGAGTTTGTGAGCAAGTTGCCGGTGCAGAGGAGGAAGAGATTGTGTGTGGATACCACTTGTGCTCTGATCATCAAGGATTACTCCGAGAGACAGAAGGCCTTTGCGAAGGAAAGTGTTGACAAGAAAGAGGTGGCAGTTCCTAGGCGGACGAGTCCGAGAAATTCGAACCTTTGATTTATAATTTTATCGGACATAATAGGTGATTTTTGTTTTTTGTTTTTTAACTTTGTAATTTTGGCGTGTAATAGGATGGGCAGTTTGCAGCATACATAGGAGTTTTATAGGATGGGTATATCTCGAAGGATTGCATCATAGCATGGCGTTTGCTCGTATTTCATTTCGTTAGGTTATCTTGTATGCAGAGATATGTATCATGAATATTCACTTTATATCATATCATTAGTTCTTTCAATTATACACAAGCAGCGCACATTCACTTGATTCCTGTGGACTATCGCATAGTCACTACAGTATTGCTTGAACATATTGATAATAGTGCATATCTTTAAGCGTTCTTTAACTGTCTTCATTTTATCCGCCCAAACGCCAGCGTGTCGAAATGCCTAAAATCCAATTCACTAATATACAGAGACGCCCCGTTATTCGCAAAACAAATTACAGCTACCTCGCTCTGGTATACTTGCCCTGCCTCTGCATCGCCTGTAAACTCTCTTCTTGACTAGGTAATGGGCCCCTCTTTCTAATGCCACTGGCATTATTCGCCGCATCTGCATTATCCAGTCCAGGAATGGACATACCAGGAGGAGGTGGAGGAGGAAAGCCAGGAGGAAGTTGGAAGTTTGGTGGAAGCATCGGCGGTGGTGGTGGCATACCCGTCGCTACCGGTGGAGGTAAGCCGGCTTTCATCATCATTGCTAGAGTGTTCGGATCGATATTTCCCGGTAGAGGTGGAGGTGGGATATTGCCGCCTCCAATAATGGGCGGTGGAGGTGGAACACGGTTCATACCAGGTATTACTCCCATACCAGGTAGCGGTAGGCCAGGTATTCCGGTGGCGAATCCTGGGAGCTTGGAAGGCATCTTCTGATCTACTAAACCTTCCATTTCATCCTCGGCTTCTTGCTCTTCTTCTTCCTGACGTTGACGGCGACCGCCGCGACGGTCATAGGTCCCTTGCGCCTCGGCAGCTGAGTCACCGATGTGATAACGATCTTTGAATGTGTCGGTGTCACCTGGTCGTGCACGTGTCCAGAATCGAGTAATTCGATCATTAGAGCCAGACGCTAGGATATGGCCGAGAGGATGCCAGTCAAGTGACCAGATCGCAAATTCATGCGCATATGTAATTTTATGAGCGGGGTGGATTGTTTGCGCAGGAGCCGTTGTTGGATCAGGGCTATCGTAGGGCGCTATAGATCCAAGTACACCAGCTGGATTGTTTGGTTCATCTAAGAGATAATGGAACAAAGCTCCATCAGAACCACCGGTGCTGAGTAGGCAGGGGTGGATAGGATGCCACGCCAAAGTGGAGATATCCTTCTCATGCCCTTTCAACAAGCAGATATCACGCATCATACGTAAATCGAAGACTCGTGCTGTTTGATCTCGAGCCGAGGTTGCTAGACACAAACCTCTAAGTGGCTCAAAAAGTGTCTTTGTAATAGTATTCTTGTGTCCATGGAGAGTGGTCAAACACCGCCCAGTTCGAGGATCCCATAACTTGACCAAATGATCTTTCGAGCCAGAGACGAGTAATCCTTTAGTCGGATGCCAGTCAACGCTTTTCGCATCCCAACCGTGCCCGGTCAAAGTGGATTCTTCGACACCGCCTGCGAAATCGAAGATCTTTAACGTCGAGTCATCCGAAGCAGTCACGAATTTTGAGTCGTTCGGACTGAAAGCAAGATCCCTAATAGGGTCTCCATGTCCCTGAATGACCTTGACATTGTTGAAGTTTGGTTGCCAGTATTTGATCACTCCGTCATGATCAGCTGATAGGAGCCAGTCATCACTATGAGAATAAGACAAAGCTCGGATTGCAAAATCATGTGCTTGCATGATTGTTTCGAAGTTAAAGCCAGCGCCATTCCACAACGTAAACTCTCCACTGCTAGAAGCTGTGAGTAGTCTTCGACCTTCTGGGGTCCATTTTACTACATTAACAGGATGCTTGATTTTATTAAGTGAAGAGTGAAGATGCCGCGTAGGTACCGAATCTGCAGCATTGTGCAGTCTTGCTAACGGCGGTAACATCTAACATTCATACTTAGCACTAATTCCCAATATCTTGATGACGATCGACTTACATCAATAATGTAGCTCGGACTTGGTCTCTCCATCTCCCCTTGATAGCCATCTTTGTATCTTGGCTGCCGATTTCGCATCCAGTGAACCATAGTAGAGCTATAATCCGTAACAGGGCCTATAGATGATCAGTATGTTCAACTGTGTGATTTGTTTCCGGCTCTGCTACCGCTCCGTGAGCAGGTTCGAGGCCACATGACCTAGGACCCCATGGAGGGAAACAACTTACGCCGTCCTCTTCCTCGCGCGAATCCTCCTTCAGGGCCTACCCCTTCTCCTCCTTGGCCTCCATCTCCTCTGGCTCCTCGTCCCTCCCTGCCTCCTCCAAACTCGCGTTGTTCGTAAGCCATTCTTATCGGCGCATCTTATCTCAAAATCCGATGTCCAATGACTAATATTTCTTCACAGAATCTGTTGGGCGAGAATGGGCGAGGTAGATTTGGTTAGTGACCATGTGGTTATCGATATTCCAGGTTTCGAGGTTGATGGCAGGTCATGCTCCAGAAGTTTTGGGGGTCCTGATCGCGACTTGTGACAAGGATTCACGCGGTTCGGAACAATGAAAATCCGCAGAACAATCGAAGAAACAAAGAAAGCCCTGACATCTGCACTAGTCTCCTTCCCTTCGGCCTCGAGAATTGGATTCTTGAATCTAACGCACCAAGACAAACTTCACGCATAAGTGTTCTGCAAAACTGCGCATGCAAATGCAGCAAATATTCAATTTAAGTGCGACCGTTTGCTCAACATACTGTCGTGCGTAGGCGTATCCCTAGGTAAACTTGGCTCTCCCAAATTCGCCGTCTACCAATGATTGAGTAGGTAAGGGGGTAAAGGGTAAGGTAGGCATTAGAAAGATATACTACCCCTCTTTTGCGCTCTTCACTTCACTGTCTCTGTTATTCCTGTTCTTGTCGTCTCTCTCAAAGATGGTGACAATATACCGCCGTATATGTGTAGATCCGCATATTTCATACTCCCTCCGTTCGAATTGATTAATTTCCTTGGATCTCCTATCGCCTAATCACGTCCCCTCACCCTGATTCTTTCCCCTTGAATTCCACACTCACTCCATTCCTAGAGTTGCTTCCTAGTCCATTGGACAACCAACTTTCTTCTCTTCGACTCGACTCGAGCTCGTACAATATACACTCAGAGCTGCATGTGGTCTGCAACATGGTAACGACAGAGAATGCGACAGTGACCGGCATGGTCTCCGCACCAGAAGCTTCCTTCACTATCAGACGAACAGGGACGGGACTTTCACATGCGAATGGTACAAACGGCAAACCAAGAGCCAACATCAGCATCGCAGATTTACCAAAACCACTTACACAACAACACAATGCAGATTCATTTTTGAAATATACAAAGAAAAAGTACAGACATGTCGCTGCTATACATTCCAAACCACGAACATCATGCCTCAGCCATGAAAGTGATGCAGCCCCTAGTTTCCTTGGGTTCAGGAATTTGATGGTCCTAGTTCTTCTGATCTCGAATCTGCGATTGATGCTGGAAAACATACGAAAGGTCAGCTATACTTTCCTTTTGTGCTTCTTTATTCGTAGCAGTTTGAATTATGCGTGTGATTGCAAGTGTCACATTCCTCTTAAGTCACTGTTTTCGAAGCTGCTGCCGAACTACTATCCTGCATGCCTCAATGGACGCAGCTAACAGTTTTTCCTAGTACGGCGTTTTAATATGTATCAAATGTCACGACTACCGGAGACAAGACCTTATGTTAGGTGCTGTTCTTTACTTCATTATACCATGCCACCTGTTCGTTGCATATGTTGTGGAGTTGGCCGCGGCACAGCAAGCTAGAGCATCGATACGCGGAAGCAAGAAAAGGGCTGGAACGGCAACACCGGGTGGAAGCTACATCGCAACGGAGGATGAGCGTCAAAAGTTCCAATCGGCTTGGAAGATTATAGCTTGGGCACATGGGATAAACATCACACTCTGCCTACTCATCACATCTGTGATTGTCTACTTTTTTATTCACCATCCCCTCATTGGTACCATCACAGAAGCACACGCAATAATTGTCTGGTTGAAAACTTACAGTTATGCATTCACATGCAGAGATCTTCGACACGCATACCTTCACCCTTCGAGCAAAGAAGAAGATGCTTTGCCAGAAATCTACGACAAATGCCCATACCCGGAGAACATCACCCTTAATAATCTAACATACTTTTGGTGGGCTCCAACACTGGTGTATCAGCCAGTATACCCTCGAACTCGCAAAATCAGATGGGTCTTTGTCGGCAAGAGAGTGGCAGAAGTGTTCGGCCTCAGTGTCTTCATGTGGGTAGCTAGTGCGCAATACGCAGCTCCAGTTTTGAGGAACTCCCTGGATAAAATGGCCTCTCTAGATGTGCCATCGATTCTCGAACGACTTATGAAGCTATCTACCATCTCCCTGGTGATCTGGCTAGCTGGGTTCTTCGCTTTATTCCAGTCCTTCTTGAACATTCTTGCAGAGATTATGACGTTTGGAGATAGAAATTTCTATGATGACTGGTGGAATTCGCCAAGTGTAGGTGCGTATTGGAGAACTTGGAATAAGCCAGTCTATCAATTCATGAAACGACATGTATTTTCTCCTCTCGTGGGCAGAGGCTGGAGCTCCGGTTCTGCCAGCATTGCTGTATTTACCTTTTCGGCCATCCTTCATGAGTTGATGGTTGGCATCCCAACACACAATATAATAGGTAAGTTTCTTTCAGCCCGTCCAAGTTCCTATTTGGGGTGAATTATTGGTCACCTTTCATCTCATTCAACTAACTTTCCTAGGCGTTGCATTCGTAGGCATGATGGCCCAATTGCCTCTGATAGCTATTACTGCTCCGCTGGAGAAAATCAAAGGTATCAATGGTAAAATCATTGGGAATTGCATTTTTTGGGTGTCCTTCACACTTATTGGGCAACCACTAGCCGCCTTGCTATACTTCTTTGCATGGCAGGCGAAGTATGGGAGTGTTAGCAAACAAGTTATGAAATGAGATGGACTTTGTTTAGTGATGATACTATAATCAAGAATAATATATGGCTTCGCCTGAAATTTCAATAGAATTTATGTGCTTTTGCGTGGCGACGGCCTGATCACAGTTCTCCTGAGTGCTTCGCTACTTGCCCTGACTATTAGATCAATATTCTCGATATTCGTCGTCTCATGTCGAAGCTATCCACAGCCTATGTTTACCTTGCCGTATACCATGGAGTAATTGATAGGCCCAAAAGATACGATCAGACCAAATAACTACTAGAGATGGAAATGCAGAGCAGCTCTTAATCACACCTGCGCTCGAAGTTCTTCATGCATCATGCTCCATGACAACCCACATCTATGCTTCCCAAAATTCAATGTTCACTATGATACGCATATGGTTTTGTCTAACCAGGGAGAACAAGTTCATTTTGTGATACATACCATATTTTCATTCCACAGTAAGTAACAAAAGGACAAGCCTCACAGCTCCCATACAAAACTTACAACCCAGACCCAATACCAATCCACGCAGACCGTTTAAGCAAATGGAATTCCAACCACAGTCCTCTGTCTATACTCCACATATTCATCCCCAAAGAATTTCACCAGTAGTGCCTCTTCGCCCTTGATCCTGCGGTTGAAAAATCGCCACAGCGCAACCGTATACCCCACGAAACAGATAGGATTCCCCAGCACCATCTGCGTGCCCAGTCCCCACCAGAAGAAACCAAAATAGGATGGATGCCGTAGATATCCATAGATTCCACTTGTAACAAGACTATGTGTGCGCGCTTTGGTGTACTGTACGATGTGGTTGAAGTTCGTGCCTGCTTCCATCATAGCTACGGAGCGGATGGTCTGCCCGAGAAGAATGAGGCAAAGGCCGAGGAGGAGAATAGGGAGGTGGGTGCTTCGTGGGAGGAGGGAACGATTGGGGAAGACTAGATTCGTAAGGAGACATTCGAGGATGGCGGCACTATGCGCAATATTATACGCAGAGCCATTTCCGCTGAAGAGGAAAGAAGAGATCTGTGCTGCAGGCGTGTTATACGCGGCTGTGATCCAGAATTCAAGAAAGTGGAAGATGGCGAGCGAGGAAATGAAGAAGGGGATGCGCCAGAATGGGCTGGGGGCAAGAAGTAGTAGGTATATAGTTGATTGCACGGAGACTGTAAGGACGACGCCGACAAGAAGGGAGCGGACAGCGATGCCGGAGAGAGATTTAGGTTGAGAGGGGTAATATTGTCTTTCGAATGTGTTGAGGGCTTCATCGATGGTGGGTGAGGCAGTTTGCGGTCGCCCAGGGGTGGATTGGTTTAATGGTGCGATGCCACCGTTCTCGAGAACCTCCCATGGTCGTCGACGGGCGGTTGCTCTGTTGCTTTCATCAGTTTCGTGGTGCGCGGCTCCATTGAGCGCGCCATTTGCACGAGCTGCAGCCATGACGGGTAGTACGATTGTGATCACACACTGTTAACTTTAAATGCACAAACAAGTGGGGAGATCGCGTTCAGATGAAGATTTTCAGCCAATGCATTGAATAGAATTGAAGTGTAGATGTACCAGAACGATTAAATAATGCAAGAAATCTAGCTACCGCCAACTCACGGACATTAAGAAAAAGTAAAGGAGAAAAAGCAATGCATCGAATGTAAAGCTCTCTTTATTCACCTGTCATCTTTCCATAGGTTCAAATTGCTTCATATTGTTCTTGTAGAAGAATGAGATAGCCTCTTGCGGGATTTCAGCTTTAGCTCTTGTCGACATGCTGGTTGGTTGTTGGTAGGCTTTGCGTAGGTAAGATTAGATTGACAAAGAGCATAGGAGCATAGATGCACAATGCATATGTACAAGTTGCGGGAGAACGGGTAATCTTCGGGAGTCAAAAGAATGCATGGAGTGTCAAAAATTGCTGCTCTGCTCCGAGTTGGGAAGCACAAAGGTGGCTTCTGCATTGTAGAATCTGTGGGCGGGTAATTGCGACTTTACTGCTTACTCGTATTGCGGCGGGGAAAGTTCAGAGGACGATTGCCAGGGTTGAAGTCTGGGGTTTTGGCTCTTACATATGCTGCGGGTACCAAGTACTTCTGGACACATATTTCCTTCATTTCAATTGTATCTCCACCTATCTTCCTATAGAATTACCCCTAGTTGTCCTTGTGTTTGACTACAATCAACCGATCATGGAAGGCATCGACCCAGTTGAGAATGAAGCACGGATGCAGAGAGGAGAGCTCTACCATGCATTTGTGCCAAATCTCATTGCAAAACGGAATAGGTGAGTCTTACGCCACAGGAACGTTTTCCAATTCGACCTCGTAGTCGTGTCGAACAAAGCTAATCGTGGTTATACCTGATCAAGAGCCCATCACGCTTGCAAAAGATTCAACAATGCAGGTGACGCCTCAAGGCGAAAGCTTGTTGAGCTGTGGAGAGAGTACGAACCGCACCCTTTCCTGGTCCCTTTCCAAAGTCTGACAAATTTCAGCGTTGTCGATGATAAGACTCCTCTGCCACCACCAGGAGCTACCGAAGAGGAAGACTCCAGGATCCTACAAGATGAGCCATACATTGATGGGCCAGTATTTGTAGACTATGGGATCAATCTTAGGTAACTTCTATACTTTGCCGTTAGTTGGCTCTTCTAACATCCGTATTCCTTTCAGACTCGGCAAAGATGTTTACGTCAACTTCAATGCCACCTTTCTCGATACCTGCCTGATCACCATTGGTTCTCGTACTATGATGGGTCCTAACTGTAGCTTCTATAGCGCTACTCATCCACTTGATCCTTTCCTTCGCAACGGTACGCAAGGTCCAGAATTAGGAAAACCGATAACAATCGGCGAAGATTGCGTAAGTTCCTTCGTAGTATGATGTTGATGAAAGCCAAACCCTGCTTCATCTGAGATAGTGAATAGTCGGATAATGATATCTCTAGTGGCTCGGTGGTGGCGTTACAGTCCTCCCCGGAGTCACCATTGGAAGAGGCTGTGTTGTCGGTGCGGGAAGTGTCGTGACTAAGGATGTTCCTGACTTCCACTGCGTGGCCGGCAATCCTGCACGAATCATCAAGAAGATAGAACCAAAAGAGCCGGATCTGACACTGACACAGTGATTGGTGAAGAGATGGTGATTGTCGCAGTCTGCTCTGAGGATTGATGCTTGCTATCCTTCTGATCACGAGGATTCATAGACCACCCTCGACGCGAAATGAAGATAGAATTAGAACCAATACATTGATCAATGACCATACGAATGGAATCCAGGTTGACATTCGAAAGTACCCAGCATTATACACAGCGCCGAGTCTGAGAAATTTCCATCATCAGTAAAGGGAGGTCGCTCGGTACAGATTGAAAAGTACTAACATGAGACCAACAAAGCTTCCTGCCAGTAAAGCCTCGATCCCGCCCACAAAAGCATATACCAGTGGTATTATCCAGACGTATTGCCAAGCGCGCTTTCCTTTTCCCAGCTGCATGAGTATTGCGTAACCGGCGACCGCCATATGAATGATTCCATAGACAATTAACGTCCAAAGGAGAGTAAATCGCCATATGTCGAATGCATAGTATAGGTAATTGGCAACACCAGGCTTTGCCCAGTATGGTAGATACAGAGATGGAAATGGCGGGGTGGCATAGTCTAGAGGTGCTGGATTCTGAACGCGAGTACTACGAAAACATTAGCTGTGTTTCGATATACAGAAGCCATTGATGCGCCCTACTTCAAAGCCGACATAGTAGAATTGCGATGGGCCTCCTGCAGTACGCTAGCCGGCACTTGCAATTGTATTGTTTTCTTGCAAAGATGAATGAAAGATCAAGAGTTGACTTTATCCCTAGAGCGTTCGTCTAGCATAAATAAAGGCTAGGCTTGTGTAAGGCTGAAGTGCCTCGGCTGTCAACCTCTTTGACTATTCAATAACTCATCTCCTTCATAACACTCCCAAAAATTCTATCAATCGCTGAATCCAGGAAAAGGTAGTGAATACATGAGCGGATATTTATGACAGTATGCCGGCAGATAGGCTTCTCACAACTGTGCTTCGTGCATATCAAGGTGCTCCTGACCCCAAGCAAACGGATGCGATTCTCGGGACTACAACCTCACTGCTCACCACCCTTTCGAACCCTTTGAACATAAGTCTTCTCACTTCACATCTCCTCACTGCGCCAGCCTTATGGAACGGTGCTACTGATCTAAGAATATGTCTGCGCATCATCGCGATCTTCAACACTGCGGCCATCACTGTCCATCAAAATGAATTGGACGGACACACCTCTCAGAAACAATACGATGCGTATCAACCACGAAAAGGGGGCGGCATAGGTAGTGATGACTGGGCTCGAGCTGTGGTGAAAGGGGCAGATGACCGATCACCAAGATGGCAGCACCTTCTAGTGATAGCCGGAGTATTACTTGGAATGGAAAGCCGGGATAGACATGGACTTTCGGCAGGACTTAGAACCACATTAGAACGCGCAATGGTCACTGCAGCGAATTTGTCACTGGAAAATCCAACAAGGGATGGGCTACTGGCTGCGGATTGCATTGTGTTGTCGTTAAATCACGCGTTCCCGTTACTGTCTGATGATGTTCGGGCAGGTTTGGATTATGACAAATTGGTTATGATTATGATTCGCGCAATGACTGCAATGGAAGGTTACCAGGATGGCCTGTTCTTGCAAGACATCGATGTGGATGTACGACAAGTGTCTGCGGAGAAATTCGAATGGTCACCTAAGTCAATTTCATTCCTCGATTTACAGAGACGAGCATCTAGCCCTTTGGTATCCTCTATGGGTCCACTATCAAGACTGATTGCACATGCGGTTGAGAATATGCGCAATCCTCTTCTAACAGTAGAAATCCGTGAGCATTTACTTTCCTTCACAGGAAGACTTCTTGCGGGGTGGAAAAGAAATAAGTTATCAGGACTTGATCCTTCTGAAGACGCGATATACTTGACCCCTGACACTCTTCAACACACGGTGCCAATCCTCTGGCAGGTTTTGAAGACGGCGATGTTTGCTACAGTGGTTATACTCCGTGGTCTCATGGGAAGGACCTTAGTTGATCCCGCCCTCTCCACGAGACGTCTCGCCCCTATAGCAGCTTCCGAAACCCTCGTTATTCTGGGAAACATACATTTTATCTCCTCTCGACTCGGTTCAAATTCGTTTTCTGCATATGTCTTTGTCAACCTCTCCTCCATCGATATCCTGTCGAGTTATCCTCTCGAATCGCGGGAACTTCTGAAGTCGATATACCCTGCAACAGCGGGTGAAATTCCAGCGGGCCCGCTCGAACGGAACCATGATCTGTTTTACCTCAACACATGCGAGCATCTCACCAATATCCTTAGTCCTCCAGATAATGAAAGTTTGGTCATTGGCGTGGCAGCACCTTACCTCAATCCCACAGCCAATGCCAGCTTCTTAGAAATATTCGAGGCTGCACATAGTGCCGTTCTCGCCGCATTAGCAGCACCACAGAACACCAAACTCACCGCAAGATTTATCCCAACATATGTCGATGCACTCTTCCGCTCTTTCCCTACCAACTTGTCACCAAGACAGTTTCGATTCGCGTTCAAGACCTTACTCCAACTTACAACCCCACCCACACCACTTTCAACCTCTGAACCAATGCTCGCCGAGACCCTTCTCGAGCTCCTCCACCACCGCGCCCTTCATGCTCCCACAACACCCCTCCCACCAGCCGTATATAACCGTGATGCGGCCAACATGCCCCAGCTCGACAATCAACCCTCGCTATCCGAACAAGCCGTCCTCATGCTCACACTCCTAGACGCCCTACCCTATCTACCGCTTCCTGTCCTCCACGATTGGCTTTCGATATCCGCCGATCTACTCAATGTCATTGAAGATGCTTACATGCGCGAGCACTGCAAAGCGCGGTTCTGGGAAGTTTTGGAAAGCGGAGAAATGGACGTGGAAAGGAGTGCGGTGTGTGTTGCATGGTGGAGTACGTGGGGTGGGAGGGACAAGGTGCTTTTTGGACGGAATGCGGGGGACAAGGGGCAGTATGTGATGAGCGGGGGATTGGGGGAGGTTAAGAGTAGATTGTGATTGTGCTTGAGGCAAGAGGTGTCTACGATGAGATGATTTATGATGGTGCAGATGTTTAGATAATATTGGGTAATACGACTTTCTAGGGTTGGATTGGCGTTGGAATTTCTTATCCCCAAATGTATTTTGAATTTTGTAATAGAATTTGGGGGGTTATGAGTTAAAAAGTAATACCAAAGTACTTTCATTCACTAGTTATTGAGTTGCTGTAAATTATTTTGGAAACTATAGATCTAACACGCTTTTTGTTCATTGAGCTGATCGGCAAGTTTAGAGCCGGCTTCGTCCTTCTGTTCCTGATTGTCCGGAGATCGGATGCAAACGATGACGTACAAACAGATGTTTGCATCTCACACTGCAAGGCACGTTCACGCAGGGATATAAGTGGACTGGTGAGCAGATTGCGTCAAAAAGCGGGGAGCCTTTTTGAAGCTACTGCCAAGAAAACAGAACTGACTTTCACAAGCTGACTATGAACCATAATCAATGAGTGCTAATTAATAATATTAGAGCAAAAGCAGATTAAGCTGAATTAATTATCATGATATCATACATATCGATAACCTAGTAATTGTTGTTGTTTCCGCCCAATTGAGTAGTATACTCGTCGTTTCCAGCTGCAGCACGCTTTTGCTGGCCCTTCTCTTTTATACCTTCATTCTTGAGCACGCTGCCGGCCTTCTCCAGCACCTTTCCTATGGTGGAATCTCCAGACTTGTTGTTATGAGTGTTGATTCCGGTACCGTAACCAGAGTTGCCTGTGGTGCCAGAGGTCTCGTATTTTTTATCTGAACTGTAGTTGCTCGATCCAGTATTGCCAGAGCCATAATCGTCGGATGATCCAAAGTTTCCTGAGCCAGTATTGCTAGAGCCGTAGTTGTCTGACGATCCGAAATTGCCAGATCCAGTATTCCCAGAGCTGTAGTCATTATCACGGTCGCGCCCTAGGCCACTGGAGGTGTTGTTGTCGCCGTATCCTGAGCGAGACGTGCTGTCTAATCCTGATGAGGTGCTATCACCTAATCCAGAGCGAGTGGTGCTTCCAATACCAGAGGAGCTGTTATCTCCATATCCAGATCGAGATGTGCTATCAAGACCTGAAGTGGAGTTGTCTCCGTATCCAGATCGTGAGGTGCTGTCCAGACCTGAGGAAGAGTTGTCTCCATATCCAGATCTGCTGTTGTCGCCAAACCCAGAGCTAGAGTTATCTCCACGGGTTCTGTCGCTGCTTCCGGTCTGTAAGGTCTTAGGATATGTTTATTGGCAATGATATCAAGTAAACTTACTCCGAAGTTGTTGCGGTCATCACCGTAATCACCACCATACTTAGAATGCGTGTGGGTTCCTCCGCTCAAGTCGTTATCCCTTGAGCCCTGCAGCTGGTTAGAGATAATCATAAGAATAGGTGTTTTGGGGTAGAGCTTACAGAGTTGCCGGTGCTGAAGCCGCGACTTTCTTGAGTTGATGAGCCTCCGTAGTTACCGCCTTCTGCATTGTCAAATGTGGAACCAGAACCAGTAACCCCTCTTGCGCTAGTGGTACGATCATCACCTCCGTATGATGTTGCGTTTCTGGTCTATATTGTGATTGTTAGCATTCATTGACATAATTCAGTACCCAAGTCAATTTTCAAGCTGAGTATTAGGGCCGGAGACGATGGGACGTTAATGACTTACTCCGAAAGAGTCGTCGGCATTAGATGGAGCTCCTCCACGTCCAGTGGACTGTCGATAATAGTTAGCATCGGTGCAAATTTCGTTCAAAACATATGAGGGTAGCCATACGTTGTAGCTGTTATCCTAAAGGGTATGTGTCAGTGATGAATTTGATATGGTCTCAATTAGAGCTAGATATCGTGAGAGATATCACTTACTGTATCGTTGTAGGACATTGTGAAGTTTTATGGTGCTTTACTTTAGTAGATGAGTTGCGAGCTTTGAAGTTTATGATGAATAGATCAATACAGAATACGAGAGGATACTAAGGTCTTATTTATAGCATTCGAGAAGCAAGAAAACCCCTCAGTTTCCAAGCCTGAGGAAGTATGATACAATCTATTGAAGAGGCAATTGGTAGCTTACCCTGTCAATGCTTGAAACAAGGATGGATAGACAGGCCACTTGAACCGCATTCCAAGAGCAGGGAGGCATTGTAACCAAAGCGTCATGATCTGCACGAAAACCAAGGTTCGGAGATCTGTGGCTGATGAGGGACATATAATAAAAGAAACATGCACAAAATATCTTGGTCTGCCAACTTTTAAACCAATTGTACAGTACATACACACATCGTGTTTATGAAAGCAAATCGAGGGGCTGAAAGAAACCCGTTACCCCACACTCAAGCCGCAAAGATATCATTCTTGTGGATTGACCACTAGACTACATATGGATCCAACGTGTCCTATCCTGGACGAATGCGGTAGCTAACGGCTTCAAGCTTCACTCGGATTAACTAAGAAAAAATAATTAAAGCGCGGGATAGCAGGAGATAGGCTTCATCGCGCACAGAGTACATCCCGAAGATTGTATTCTCAGAACTGGCTCTGCATAAACTCATCCCACCTCTATAAACTCTCTCCGTGGTATCCGTCATGTTGGCATGGAGATCACAATCCAATCACTCTTGAAAATGCAGCCCCTGCAGCTGTAGACCGTGCCTCATGATCTTAACAAGTTGCGTGATTGCCGTGTGAGCACGGCTATTGAACTCTCTGCCATGCTCTGTCTTTCTGGAGTCCATACCCCCACGAGAATTATATTCTTCAAGTTTCATCCATTGATGTCTTTGTCGCAATGCTTTATTCATGAATAATTATCTCACATATTTACTAATATGAAAATCTAGTCAGTCTCGGGTCTTCCACAGGTTGTTGTCCTGTAAGCTTGATCGATTTCAGACGTACCTCATGAATCGCTTGTGGAAATCTGAGCGTAGTAGGTCCTAGAATAGGAGGATCAGTAAGGAAGTAAGGTGACAACATTTTGGACATGGCTTACGTTGACAAACTCCTTCTTGCGCTTATCCTCCGTCCCACGAGCTTGGTTCTTGAAGATAACGTCATCATCCCATCTACGTTTAACATTGAAGTCGGACTTGTTTAGTAAAGGGTTGCCAAGGGCAATATCATGTTCCCGTTCCGCTTCTTCTGCTGCCAATCTTTCTCGTTCCTAGCGCAATATAGATCAGCCTTCTCGTTCCGAAAATGAACATTAAGGTCCCTACCTCCTGCTCTCTCTTTTCAGCGCGCTCGCGTTTGATTTTCTCAAGCTCACGTTGAAGCTCTGCAGTTTCATCCTCGTCATCATCGCTAGAATTCCGTCAACATATAATCGTCCAGTATCAACAACCTGACTAACCTATCATCATCGCTACTGTCACTTTCTCTAGCATCATCAGAATCGGCGTCTATATCCCGAGTCTCTTCCAGTATCCGCCGCCGTTTAGCTTCTGGGTCTTCTTCGGCAGTGCCATCTTCCAGTAGTCTCTTTGCTGTGTTTTCAGGGTTTGGCGCATCTTCCACAGTAGGAGCCGATCCCCCCTTGACCTTGGCAAAGTGTGCGGCTTCTGCTTGCAGTAACTCTGCTCGGAGGTCTCTAACTTCATGATCGGCATCACCTCCTTGGCCAGGTTTTCTAAAAATCCATTAAGGCATTTGTTTGTTAGATAGAATCATTGAATTCATACCGGACTTTCAATTGTGTGTGGGCTGGGAGTAATCTCTGGTGATAAGCCGGTCCTCGTTGTGCTTCTTTTCCTCTTGCCTAATATATGTCAGTCGCGATCGCATAATCTAGCGCGCAACACTCACGGGATCGAATGTAGGTCTATGAGCTTGTTATTGTTAGTGCAAACTCGACACAAACAGTCGCAAATTGGAATCTTACCAGTCGTCATCTTGTTTGCAGCTGTAGCTATTTGTGAGCTTGTCGGTAGTGATGAATATAAATGAAGATTGATTCAGATGGACAGGAACGAACAGGAACGGACGAAGAGGCGCTGACCAGCATTCTGGAAGCCCGTGCTCACGCGGCTGACATGGTAAATTTCAAAATTAGCGTCATCTTAGCCTTACGCTATCATGTCACCGCCCGGCAATTGAAATAAAGAATGTTAGATGATGTTGCCCACGAACGACATGAGTTTCTGTTTATGCCATCTTCAGTGAAGGAGCCGGAATGCCTCGAGAAGTAGAACCTTCTCTCAATGAGAAACAGTTCTTTGACAAGGCCTTGAAGGAAGAATTGAGGCTCGATGGGAGGGCTCTCGATCAATTTCGCAAACTGGAGCTAGAATTTGGGGATGAATATGGAGTGGCAGACGTCAGGCTAGGGAAGACGAGGTATGCTATCTGAAGCTTGAAGCTCTATCTAGAAAACGGATTATACTGCACGAGTACCTTTCTAAATGCAAAGGCTAATTCACGATCACAGAGTTCTTACAAACATCACAGCAGAAGTGACAACTCCCTTTCCTGATCGACCGTTCGATGGCATCTTCACAATAACGACGGAGCTGTCACCAATGGCCTCTCCAGCATTCGAGACCAACAGACCTACGGAAAGTGAAGTCCTACTATCTCGCCTGTTAGAGAAGACTCTTCGTCGCTCCTCTGCTCTGGATACTGAATCTCTCTGTCTTATCGCCGGTCAAAAATGCTGGTCAGTCCGCGCAGACGTACACATCTTATCGCACGATGGAAATCTAATCGATGCATCCTGTATCGCTATTATAGCAGCACTTCGACATTTTAGAAAGCCGGATACAAGCACTGAAGGAGAGACTGTCACAGTTTATACGTTGGCAGAGCGGGAACCTGTTCCTTTGAGCTTACTACATTTCCCGCTATGTGTAACATTTTCATTTTATGGTAAACTAGACGAACAAGCAATGTTAGTGGATACAACTTTACTTGAAGAGCAAATGAGACAAGGCAGTTGCACAATCAGCATGAATCGGCACGGTGAGATCTGCCAGATTGCAAAGCTCGGGGGTGTTTCAGTGGATGCGGTAGCTCTGCTCAATTGTACCAATATTGCGTTGGAAAAGGTTAAGGAGTTATCTGATTTTATATCACAAAAATTGCAGGAAGACACGAAGAAACGAGACAAGGGAGGGCTCATGGCAGAGCTTAAGGCAGATAATGAAAGATGATACTCATCTCTGATATGTACGATTTGCTCTATTACCAGTCTTGATCCAGTGAACCATCAAAATCTAAGCGCTAATGCCAATGCTGTAAGGTACACGAGGGTATTGTGTTATTCAAACTCCTTCCAAAAATTCTAGAGCATAACGCCGGCCTAATGCGCACCTCCCCGCTAAAAATGATACAACCGGAAATCAAATATGCCCCTCCCTTTCCTCTAACTCCCGCATGTACTTTACAAATGTCTTCTTATGGGTCTAGAACTTAATTAGCTCACTGATATCCAGCGTTTGAGTAACGTGACATACCATCCCAGCGTAACGACCCTCTTTTAGTACACAAATATACCTTAAACCAAGCTTAACAAAGCACTCGTATACTAAGTCCATGGGAGAACGGATGTCTAGTGCCACAGGAGCCTGAATGTGTTAGAAAGTGACTACATTGGAAAGGTATGAGATATCTTACAGGATCAATGTAAGGTGTGAAATCAGTAGGGTCAGTACGACCGTCCTCATCAGAATCATAGTTGTTCACAGTTGCCATCAAGCACAATGTACTGGGTTCATCGTCGAGATTATCAAGTGCAAACTCGAGGTCAGGTGCCGGAATAAGTCCAACTAGGACGTCATCTCTGATTATCGGTAATCCACCATCGACCTCTCCAGCTTGATGCAAGATCTCTAGTTTGTTGCGGAGACTGCTAGCAGGAATCATGGGGGAGACAGATATATCTATGATCCTTTCCCGTCTCACTCGCGGGACTATATCAGCAAGATCAGACGTGAAAACTGGTTTGTGCTTATTGTTGAGGAACGGATATGCGTTCAAGTTGGTCAACAGATCCTATAGAGCGTTAGTCTCAAAGTTTTATTGATATAACACGGTGGCTCTAATCTTACATAGATACTGAGCGGTTCCATAAAATCAGCGGTCCATTTGGAAACCAGAACTGCTAGTGAAAATGGTAGTACATAATCGAGACTTCCTGTCAACTCGAAGAGGATGACGGCCAGAGTAACGGATAGGCGTGTTACGCCGCACATGGTCGAGCCTGCCGCAATAAGAGCATAAACTCCTGGGGTAATGCAGGATGAGCCGCTTGCATGCGCTGCACAGTCTCCAAATAAGGAGGCATCAGGAAATCGTAAAACAAGCCACTGGACCAAATGTCCGATGAGTCTGCCAAGCAGGCCACCGACAACCATCGATGGCACGTATATGCCTGCAGGAACTTTCTATGGATTCAGGTTAGAAACTGCTAGTACTCAAGGCCATAAGAACTTAAAAAATGTTTTGTCATGGTAAGACAAGGGTGAGCGAATAGCTTACAATTCCAAAAGTGATGATTGTTAGAAGACCTTTGATGAAGAAAGCAACGGCTAGCTGACTTATGATAGGAAATATCTCGTCAATATTTTCTGGACACAGACCTATGCTGTCGGAATTATCGCTGTCACATGGACTAGCCAAATTAAATAACAATTTCGCAACCGGTAATTTGGTGTAAGGATTCCAATAGCTGACGAGGGCCGTCAGTAGTGCAACCAACATGACCTCAAACATTGGCCATCTTTTTATTGCTGGTATCTTGCGGAAAGATTGAGCCCAGGACCGAGAAGCTTTAATGAAAATTGCTCCTGTTGCACCTCCAAGTATGCCAACCATGATGAACGCCGCAAGTTCGAAGAATTCCCAGTCTGTAAGGTAACGAACTTCAAACATAACTATCTTGTTGGTGCCATATGGATTGAGAAATTTAAGGGTTAGAGCAGCAGTGATGCAGCAGAAAAATGTTCGGAAAAGTGTTTTTGCAGGGAAGAAGTATGCCACTTCCTCCAACGAAAATAGGACACCACCTATTGGCGCGCCAAATGCGACTGTGACACCGGCAGCCGCAGCTGCAGATAACACCTCCCTACGTTTGCCATCATTCTCATCATACTTGGAGAATAAACGACATGCAATGTTACCCACGCAGGTCGCAATGTGCACGAATGGTCCCTCTTTCCCTAAACTCAAGCCAGACGCAACACTCAGTATCAGGGCGAGTGTTTTAATTACAAGGGTCTTAAAGCCTAGGAACCCGTGCAGGACAAAACCACTAAGGATTACACGAACTTCGGCCACCCCACTACCAGCAGCGGAATAATAGACCATTGGCGGGGCGATTTCGGATGCAGATTTATCCTTTGGTCCAGCATTGCCATCGGCTGCCGCCTGTGATACCGGTGTTCGAAGAGCGCCAAGATTCTCATCAAGCGTAGACAACTGATATGTTGATGGTACGACTGTCTTGGTCGTGAGGCTTAAGAGACAGGCGGAAGCGGAGAAAGCGACCACCAGACAGACGTAGATGAGGAATTCAGTCACTTGCTCACTGACATGCGGAATTTGGATGTAATTAGACCAGGATTTCCAATCATCGCAACGGCCTCCACCTGGACAACATCTCTAACTCTCTAGTTAGTAACTGCTCTACCAATGTATCAATCAAGAAAAATGAGGTTAGGAATTGTAAAATAACATCACTTGATATTATAAACCTCCTCGACAGTTAAAACGTGCTTGGCATGTGGAGACAATAATAACACATTCTTTATGCTCTACTGCATTATATCGGCCATGAAGACAAAAAAGACTGAGAAGTAAACCAACCTTTTCATTAACGAAGAATCCCTTATGACAGTACCCATCTTTCCAGTCAAAAATTGGGCTTTCCGACACATCAACAGCATACGCTATTGTTGCTATAATAAATCCAATAAGAGCGCTCAGAATCCATCCTTGTGTTCCGTCGAAAAACGCCTTCAGTCGCCCTCGGAAATCTTTCCTGCTTCGGAGACTTTTTACTCGATATGCGTCGGCAATGCTGTCGTGAACCCAGTCCGTCGACGTGAACTGATCATACCACACCCTATCGTCGGGATACAATGCACTCTTAGATTCCCGCATCTGGTCCTTAGATCCATGTCGTTCCGAGGTCAAGGCTGTAACTAGTCGCTGGCCCCACGATCCGGCACGGCTGTGATGTCTGGTCCCTCTCAGACTACCTAAACGTAACATGAGTCAGATTATATCTGTGATAGATGTAGAATATCTGCGACCTAAAGACTTACCAGAGAAACTGTGGTGGCTCGGCAGAAACGGCCTGGTATTATCTGCGGCAGCTCCTAATCGTATCCGAGAGCGCCCGGCACTTTGAAGCAAAGGCGTACGCTCGTCTGAGATATTACTGATCGATCTATGAAGGCTTCTCTTCATGGTGGGCGAAGGTGGATTCGAGGACTCTGCCGACTCTGGTGGTATGTTGCTTGGCGTCATGGTGAAGTCAACACCTTGCCAGTTCTTACGAGACGAAGGCATTTCGGAAACGTTTCGGTGTGTGACCTAATACATCACTACAGAAGGGATGAGGTTTGGTCGCAGCAGAATGTGCAGAAAGGGCAAAGGTGCAGAGGACGTTCGAAGACACAAAAGTGTGGATGCGTGCGCTAGAGCGTGTGCAAACCAAGATGAAATTGCAAATGCGTATGAAATAGGAAGAGAGGGAGAAGGACTGCCAATGCGCAACGAGGTGCAAAGAAGATCGCTTGTAGAGGACAAACTAGATGATCACAGTTGATGGAAGAGAAGAGAGAGTTGGAGATAGAGTTGGAAGCGTTGGTGTTGTAATCGGGGTATTTTGGAAGTTTGGATCAGCTGCGGATGTGGAGAGAGCAAGGGTTCTTATCCTTGAAGCTAAGAAAGACGTGCACTGCATCCCTGAAGATACAGCAGTAGTGAGTTCCCTGCCGAAGTAGATAAAGTATCCCAAGGTTGTGTTTGTGAAAGTGGTCGGACTTTCCTCGCTTTCCACGTTTTCCACTCTTCGCACGATATGCGATGTAAATGAGCAAAGCGAAAAATGCCTACCTCGCAACGTCAAGGCTCACTGCTAGAACGCAAAGAGCCATCCCGCGGTTCGGTTGGTAAGTAGTAAGATTCCAAGTGTGTGGTAAAGTCTCCTCACGAGACCTCCCTAAGCCTTCCCTAGCTTCCTAAATAGCTACCTTCGTCTTCGTCTTCTTGAATCATCGAATGGAATATGGAAAGATGGAACATGGGGGTTGAGGAACTGAGGTGGGTGGGTGAGATGATTCTGATGACGGCTTGTGGGTGCCGTCTGACTGGTCAGGATTCGCGAGTCACAAGCCGTAGTGAAACAACCTACGAGTAAGTTTGACATGTTGTATTGCCGTCCTCACTTTCTGCAGCTCCAATACTCTGCACAGCAGCCATATCTGTGGAAGGACGTTGTCTCACTCTGCATATGCTCGCTCTGGGATGCGCAACTGTACATATAAGCGTTTGCCAATGAACTGTGACTGAGGCTTCATGGGGTGGCTGGATGGTAAACAATCATGAACAATCCTACCAAAAATGACCCCGTAGATCAACCATCTCACTCTTACAAGGTGAAAAACCATAAGTTCATGCTGTGTGACCTTGGCCGAAATTCTATCCATGTCCGCTAGACCCTCCCCAAAGTTCCCATCTACTTTGAACACTACAGTACCACTGTACACCTGTCTTTTGTAGTACAACGACTACACACCACCAAAAGAGGAAGGAAGAATCATAGTGCAAACAAACGTCTACAGAGTTGATATACCCAACTTCCTCGCCGATCGCGAAACTCCCGGTACATCAATTGCATCATTGCCGACATGGATAAGAAACAGTACCCTCAAATTATCCTATTGGGCGATTCTATTGTACAGTATTCCAGTTATCTGCGGGACGGTTTCTCATTCACCGCATGCCTTGAAGAACGTTAGTTTATTGCGAGAAGCCTCCGGGAGCCACTGAATCATTCTGACCTTGCGTAGACTGTACACGACGACTGCAGGTTGTTAACCTTGGATTGAGCGGGTACAACACGTCCCATGCTCTAAAGATATTCGACCATCTCATTCCTGATCCGTCGGCAGCCAAAGTTGCCTATCTTGTAAGTTTTGCTCATTACGTGAGGTGTGATGGTTTATTCAGGGAATAATCGTAGACGTCTTGAAAGGAAGAACCACCCCTTACTCAAACTATACAACGAGGTCTTTCTTACAATACTAATGACATTCGTTCAAGCTTATTCTTTTCGGTGCAAACGATGCATGCTTGCCAGACGGTCCTACAGGTCAACATGTCCCACTGCAAAAGTACAAGGATAACATTAGAGCTATTCTCACCCACCCGTCAGTGAAAGCCCAGAATCCTGAAATTCTCCTGGTCACCCCTCCACCGGTCAACGAGGTCCATCTTGAGGAACAGGATCGTGAAAAGGGCTATGGTTCTCTTACACGCCTTCAAGAGCACACGGCAAAATACTCTATTGCAATCCGAGATATCGCCGCCGAATTCAAAGATCATAGAGTGTCCTTGGTTGATCTCTGGCAGGCTATAATGCAAAAGGCTGTACAGTCAAGCCCGGGTGCCACAGCAGATATCAGCAAATTAGGCACGAAAGATGCTGGTGATGATCGCATCCTAAGGACTCTATTGACTGATGGACTTCATCTTTCAAGTGAAGGTTACAAGATCTTCTGGGACGAAGTGAAACCATTAGTTGGGAAACAATGGTCCCAAGAGCCATTGAATGCTCCGACTTGGGTTTTTCCTCATGTAAGTGTTTATATATAGTTACAATATCTAAGTAGAAAATATATAATAATACTAATATTAATCTTAGTGGTCAATTGCCCCGAAAATCGATTAAAAGTTAATAAACTTATTTATAAATTTATTTTATTTTTAAATATTTGTATTTATAATAATTTAAAAAAAAAGAAATATTATATATTATATATTTATTATTTATTATAATTAAATATATAAAGTTTTATTTAAATTTTTAAAATTTTATTTATTATAAGTTAATATATAATTTAAATAATAATTTTATTATTAATTTTTTTGATAAATTTTTAATATATAATATTATAAATATAAAATTAAAGTTTATATTATTATTAACTTTTTATAATTATTATTTTAAACAGTTTTAATATTAAAGAATATTATTTATTTTAATTTTAATATTTATATTTTATAATTTAAATACAAAGATTAACACCTTATTAATTACAAGTAATTACTCTTTGAGCCTAAGGTCGCTATATAACCTAGATTATAATATCTTAGTCAACTTGAAAACTAAAAGATATATTATCTTTGCAATTTCAGAGTTTCTCTATCTACCTCGTTGCTCTTGAAAGGCCATTTCAAAGCGCGTATTCTGTAGCGATTTATTAATTTGTTTCTTCTTCGAGGCTCGAGCTTTGCCTCCAGTTGGGCGAGCTGCTTCTAGCAGTCCTAGACTCCCTTACGCAATATATCAAGTAATGATACATTTTCGCATCTCAAGTCTAGTATCCCAGTCCCATCGCCTAGGCCCAGAAATCTCGTACCCGTTCACCCACTGCCAATTTGGGCTCTGGTTCCGGCCCATTCTGAACATTCCTATCCTCTTAAATCTACCAGCCGCGAGCTGAACAAGCACAAGACCAGTGGGAACAGTAGTATGACCAATCTCCGAAAGCCAAAAGTCAGCATCAGGAACACCACGTGCATGGTTCTTCTTGTCTGTGAGCTGTGGCCAAGGGTCCGCTGTCTTTGATGGTGGGGTCGGCCGTTGCGAACTTTCTCGTACCAAGGGCGGATCACCACCAAGCGTGAGCGTGGTGCGAATATCCGTGAGAACTTGGGGGTTGAGCTGTGGATGTTCCATCTGCAGCTTGCCCGCTGGTCCGAGATATTTATTGGCAGCTCCACCATCCGGCAAGATCCAATCCCAACAGATGTGAGGCGAGCCATCCGTGACCACAACGAAGTGAGTGATGATTTCCTCGTACGACATGTGAGTCATCGGTGCTGTAACCTCTATCCAGGCATAGCCCGGCTTGACGCCATGAAAGGGCGCAAGAGCATTGGCAGGCTCTACTCTCAGTTCGTTAATGACGCATAGTGTCTGACCGCCATCACCAGATGGATAGCTCATGTAGACGGAGCCATTGTTGGCAAACGGCGACCAGCTAGGCGCGATGTACGGCTCCTTGGTGGAGGTATTGGAGGCAAAGAATGCTATAAATCTGTCTCTCTTTCTCCTCCTCTCTTTCCGTGCGTCTTGTTCATGAGGCTGATTCTCATGGCGCCAGAGAAGGGAGTGAGGTAGCGAACTTTTCCAGAGTCCAGCGACGTACTGATCGTTGAGTAATAACCCAAATTCTTTGGCGATCCCAGATATGGCGACCATCTTGTCCGTTTTGACAGTTAATTTTCTGCGGGAATAGTCGATAAACAAGCTCCACCACTCCCTGAGATATTCTGTCCTGCCTAGCTGATCGTGGATTGGAATAATATCGGTGTTTTCACTAGATAAGGAGCGAGCTGTGAAGATCTGACTTCTAACCATGTCCCTCTTATTCCATGAAGATCTCGACTTGGTTTCGTCAACCCCATATGCTCTCTCATGTTTCAGGCATATCCACTTGGGAAGGCCAGAGCCAAAGCAAAGAAGCCGAGGCGACAGCCAGGTCTCTTGGAGCGTCCAAGCCCGCGTGTTAATGTGTTCGTCATCGAATTCCTTGGTATTGTAGCCCAGCTCCTCATCTTGAGTGACGAAGACCTCACCGATGTTCTCGAGGGTCGCTACGTCTCCGCTCTCTTCATCATCTGACATAAGCTTGTATACTGGAAATCGAGAAGACTGCGCTTGAGCCAGTAGGATGGATTGACGATCTTCGAGAAACCCATGGTTGGAATCAACCGCCGCCGCAGCCGAGATAGTCACGACAGCATTTTTGTAAATCTCTGGCATCCTTCCGGCTTCGCGAGGCCAGTCATCGTCGAGCGAGTCTTGAATAATGCAAAGGGCATCTACCCAGAGATATTGTATCTTCAGTGCTCTAGTAGCACGTATCGCATCTTGGATGGTCTGAGGGAGACTTGCGACTCTGAGAGACTGTGTGTGCTGCTTTAGGTTCTCCCACAAAGTCCTAGTCTGGGTGCCGGCACCCCAGCAGTAACTGAGGGCGGTATACCGACCGCACTCACCGCTCGAGCTGATGTGAAGACTTACACCCTCTGAGGACGTATTCGAAAATACATCTAAGACCCTTGTAGGAAGCAGTGTGTTGACATTTTTTGGACATTCGACATGGTCTTCGAGGCAGTCATTAATCCAGGTTTCGATTTCTTGGAAAACTTCCGGAGTGGCAACCTGAGGACTTGCAGGAGTTCTTGAGATGATTTCCCTTAACTCAGGTGCTATCAGACAAGTTAGTAGATTTCCAATAGTTGGACTGATTATGTGATTCGCTTACTTGCCGAATGAATCCCAAGGTCTATCGAATATTGATGAAATGTATACTCCTGATACCTGCCAGTAGAGGATGACCCGAAGTTGAACGGGTCTCTGAAGTGAATCCTAATTTTATCAATTTGGCCGCTTGAGAGGCTTGCGTTCCGCTTATAGGACTCCACCGGCGTGATTTCCGCGCTTGCACCTTCGACCCACGGCTGCAGAAAATGTCAGATCAAATGATTGTTGAAGCATGAGAGAGCTTGTCACTTTTCCTGACAAAAGGGCAACATTGATCAAGAATTTGCAAAAGTTGCAGCCCTGTTGAGCGATCGGAACAAGATCGGTCAAGGTTCCTAGGCCCACGCTGGCACCGACCTCAGCAATAAGCCGAAGGTTGTCCAGCGTGAAGACGTAGCAAGCCTGACACTCAGGTACACAGGAGTGTGTCAAACCCCTGTCTTCGTGGAGACACATATTAATTTGTTTTTGTGAGGACAATAGACTATATAGTTTAGATAGAAACTAGAATCTTTATCAATCTAATATTCACTGGTTATATAAAATAAAAATAAGATAATAATTTATAAAAAAGAGGTTATAAAATAAAGAATACTTGTTAAATAATAGAAATTAATATAAAAATATTTAATTTAATTTATATTAATATAAAATAATTTATAAATATAATTAGATTTAATATTAAAAAATTAAATAATTTATATTAATATTAATTAATAATATAATAAAATTAAAATTATATTAAATTTTTAATTTTAAAATTTTAAAATTCTTTTTATATTTAATTATTATTATTTTAAAAAAAATTTAATTTTTTTTAATTTTTATTATTATATATATAAATATAATATAGATTTTAATAAATTATTAAAATTGTTTTTTTATTCTTTTTATTTCTATTTTTTATAACTATTATTAATTATATTAAAAGATATATATTATAATAAAAAAATATAAATTATATTGAAAAAACGAAAATTATTTTAATATAATTCTTTATTTATATATAATAATATATTATAAAATAAAATTATATATAAAGAAAAGTATAATAATCTAAATATATTAAATTTATTATATAAATAATCTTTATATATATTATATTAATTTTAGTT
>JANHAA010000290.1:0-32603 GCA_026225975.1 Clarireedia hainanense | reverse complement strand
ACTTTATATTATATTAAGTTAATATTATAATTAAACTATTATATATAGTATTCTAGAGATTAGTATTATTTATAATAAATAAAAATCTTTTCTATTTTCTATTTCTCTTTACTAGTAATATTAATAAATAGTAAAAAGTTATTAACTTAATTAAGAAGTAAATTATTTAAAGTCTTTTTTAATTTATTAATAGGAAATATAAAATATATTTTTATTATCTTAGATAGTTTAAGTTTGAAGAAGTAATCGATTTTTATAAAGATTTTAAAATATCTATTTATTAGAAAATCAAGTTTCTTAAAAGGTTATTAAGTAGATAAATATTTTATATTTAATTAAATATAATTATTAATATCGAAGTTAATTAAATAATATAATATATTAGTTATTTAAATTATATACTTTTAAACTTTCTTAATAACTTAGTAAATATATTCTAAAGCTTTTAGATTTCTTTAAATATATATATATATATTAATAATATTAAAATTATCTATAAGTTATAATAAGTTATTTTCCTTCTAAATCTATATATATTATAATTCTTAATTATATAGTATTTCGAATAGATTTATATTATTTAAAGATATATAAAATAAAATTAATTAAATATAATCTATTATTAATAAAAACTTAGATTAATTATTTTAATAATAGTTAATAAAAAGTTAAAGTCTCTTTTATAAATACTAATTATAAATCTTAGTTTAACTATCTATTTATAAGTAATTAATAGTTAAGAGTTTAATTTAAATTCTAAATATAGTATTAAACTTTTTCTAGAAAAAGGAAATAAACTATAAGCTATAATTAGAAAGTATTATTATAAGTAGACTATAATATTAATAGATATACTATAAATATAACTAAGTTTATTCTCAAGTATTAATTATTTTATAATATAGAATAGTAATCGTTTACTTACTAAAATAATTAATAATAATTAGAATATTATCGAAACTATATTTATCTTTATTAAAATTATAATAGTCTATTATAATATATTCTTATATATATATAAAGATTAGTAAAAAGTAAAGTAATCTTAATATCTTATTATAAAGAATTAAGCTTTTATAATAAGTATAGTAGTTATAAATATATATATATACTAAAGTAACTAATCTATACTAATAATATAACTTAGTAAGTAAAAAAGTAATCTTCTTAATACTAAGATATATAGTTAATATAGAATTATATACTTTATAAATAAATAGTATATAGAAGTTCTAAGTATTAAGAATAATAAGACGATTATTATATAAAAGAAGATTACTTTTAAAAGTTAAATAAAGATTATTATAAGTAACTTAGACTTTTAAACTTTATAAGCTTTTTAAATTATAATTAGCTTTAAGAAGATAGTTAATAAAGAGAGTTAGAAACGAAAGAGAATTGAAAGTATTAAGTATAATAATATTAGTTAATAGATTATTAAAGATCCTTGAATTAATCTAACTATTATATAAAAGTTATTATAATCTATTTTACTTCTTTTACTTATTTTATAATAATAGTTTATTAACTCTATAAATTAATATATCTATAAAAGGATTATCCTTTTCTAAATAATATATAATTAAGAAGTTATAGTTTATAAAGAGTTTAGCTTATCGAGTTTATTATATATTCAAAGATTTAATAGTTATAAAGTATTTTAATACTTTATAATTTATATAAACGCGAATCTAATATAGAGTCGATATAAGTTTAACTTGCTAATTACTGAATAATTTAATAATTATAAGTATTTCTTTATTATATATTTTATAATTTAGCTTAGTTAACTATATTATCTTTAAGAAGAATATTATAAGAAGTTAGTTATTACTATATTTCTGCGAAAGTATATTTACTATAATATTATTTAATATATTTATTTTCAATATATAAAAGAGTAAGTAATTATAATATTGAAGGAGTAATATATTTATTAATATATACTTAAATATATTAAAAGCTAGTTAACAACTTTTATCGAAATAGAATAAAGTATTAATTTTAGTTAAATTAATAAATAGCTTAATTATAATATTAAAATTACGAATAAAATATTTATAAAAATTATAAAATCTAAGAAATAATTATATACTTTTTATTATCGAAAAATAAACTTATTATTATATTATAATAACTTTCTTAAGATCTACTTCTATATTATTAATCGAGATAATAAATTTTAAATACTTAATATAAGTAATATTAAATTTATATTTTTTGAGATTAGCTTATAATCTAGTATCTTAGAGATATTATAAAACTAGTTTAATATAGACTTTATATTTAAATATATCTTTAAAGTAGATTAAAATATCGTCGAAGTATATAATATAAAAAATATTTAAATAGTTAAAAAGAATATTATTTATATAATATTAGTATATTATAAAGTTGTTAGTTAATTTAAATAATATAACTTTATATTTATAAACTTTATAATATATATAGAATATAATATACTCTTCTGAAACTAAGTCTATTTTAATATAATAGAATATTTATCTAATATTTAGTTTAGTAAAAATTTTTATATAAGAGATATAAGTAAAAGTCTTATTAATAAATAGTAGTAAATAATAATTTTTATAAGTAAATATATTAAGTATCTAGAAATCGATATAAAAGTATAATAATCTATTTAGCTTTTTAATAAAGAAGATTAGAGTAGTAAATAAAGTTTAGTTTAATTTAATAAATCTTTTAGCTAGATTTTTAATAAAGTATTTTTTAATAGTCTTTAGTTCTTCAATCGATATTTTATATAATAAACTATAATAAAGTTTACTTTTTATATTTTCTTTTAAAGTAATTTTATAGTTATAAAAATAGTAAGATAATAAAGTATTCGATTTAGACTTAGAGAATATAATTAAGAATTTCTAGTATTTATTAGAGATTAGAAGCTTAGTATTAATCTCGAATAAAAAGGCTATAATAATTAATTAAGATTAGAGAATAGAATATAATTATTTAAATAATAAGAAAATAACTTACTTATTTTCTTAATTAGCTTATTACTTTTTAAGTAATTAGTTAATTTTATAAATCGAAGTAATATTTAATTTATATTAGTTATCTCGATAATAGAATATATAAAGAGTAGTTTCGAAGATTATATATAAATTAATAATCTTCTTTAAATAACTTATTTAAAGCTTTTAAAGAAACTTAGACTTTCTAATAGTAACTAAGAGTTATACTAACTATTTATTTTTAAAAGTAGTCTTTATTATTTTAAGTATATAAACTTGATCTTTTAAGAATATTTTATATAGTTTAGATAATTATAAAATTATAAAAGTAATTGTAATAAAGATTAGTTCAACTTTTTAAACTATTAAGTAAAGTAAAATTTCTTTTATCTTAGTATATTATAATATTGTTAATATAGATATTAAGGTAGCTACTTAATTGTTTAGATAATTAATATTAGCTTATTATCTTTAATACTTATTCAATTTATAGTTTTACTAATCTATATCCTTTTAATATTTATAATTGATTATATAAAGATCAAAGTTAGTATAAGTATATATTATAAATTAAAAGTAAGTTTAGCTAGAAAGTAAGTTTATAAGTTAATATAATTAATATTATTTATAATCTAGAAAGATCTGATTTTCAAATAATTATATTCTTCTAAAGATTATAAAGTGTATAAAGTAAGTAATTAAAAAAAGAGTATAAATCTAAAGTCGATTATTAATAAATAGATTTAAATAAATATAATAAGAGATTTCTTAACTTCTTTTACTATTATAATTTTTAATTAATAAAAGTGTTTTTAGTTTTTTTACTATAATCTTCTAAATAGAGTTAAATATTTTAAAGAATATAATATTAATAAAAGTAAAGCTATTTACTTCTAAGTTAATAAAAGTTTTAGTTTAGAATAAATATTGATTTCTTACTAGTATATAAGAGAATATTATATACTTTCTTTCTAATAACTTAGTTAAATCTAAATATCTTATATCTTTAATTCTACTTAGTAAAAAATCTTTTACTAAATATAGTCTTTTACTTGATTATTGATTATATAAGTAGTAGTAATAATTTTAGTTTTATACTTATCTTTTTATTCTTATTTATTTATAATATCAAAGTATTCTTCTTCTTAGTTAAAAAAGTTAATATTAATAGTATTAATATAATAAGAAGAGTTATTATAAGAATAATTAAAGATACTTTTAAAAGAAGAATTATCTTTTAATCTACTTTAAAAGATAGATATAGTATTTCTTAGTATAAAGTAAAAGAGTGTTTTATTTATAATAAAATTAATTAATACTAATAAAGTAAAATAATTAGGATTAGTTTTATAACTTAGTAAAAAGTAGTTAGTTTAATTAATAATAATTTCTTTACTAGCTTTGATCGAAGTACTAATAAAATAATATATAGAGATAGATATTATAGGAATATAAGTAAATCGGAATAGTACTAATAACTTATTAATATTATTTTATTATTTTAGAAAGTTTAAATATTAAACTAAGTCTTATAAGGAAATAACTCGATACTAAGTTAATTTAATTTGATTCTAGTAATATCTAGTAAGTTTAAAAAAAAGATCTTTTTAGATTATTTCTTTTATAACTTTATTAATAGAAGTTAGAATATAGAGTTAATAATAGAACTTTTTAAATAAAAATATTAGTTTTAAAATAGTTATAAATAATATACAATATTTACTTTTAATAAAGGTAAACTTAGAATTATTATAGAAAAGTAAGTATAACTTCTTAACTAATTATTTTATAAACAAAAGTAGTTTTTATAAGAATAAACTTTTAAAGTAATTAAGAATAATATTTTCAACTTAATTATCGATATATTTATAAATTTAGTATTTATTGAAGTAAATATATATAACTAATCTATTAAAAACTATATATTTTTATAAAGATAAAGAAATATTAAAACTATTATTAAGTTTATTAATAAGATTAGTAACTCGAGAAAATCGAATTAAATTAATATTAAATAAAGAGAAGTTATAAGTTGGATATATATAAGAAAGTAAGTTATTAGTTTTATTAGCTTTTTAGATATAAATATATAAAGTTATTAAGTTATATTCAAAACTATATTACTTAAATATCTCTTTTATAAATAGTTTAGTTATTTCTCGAAATAATTATTTATTAAAAACTTTTAACTTAGTAGTAAACTCTAGTTACTTTATAAAGATAATTAACTAATTTCTTATAGATTATACTTATTAAGATTATACTAAAAGGAAAGTAATTATAATATTAGAAGTAATACTAATAAAGATATAAATAGAGATTAGTTTAGTAATTTAAACTTATTATAATCTTAACTATTCTTATTGAATTCTAGTTTATATTTATAATTCTAAAATCAATTAAATTAGTATAGTTAGTTTATTATTTATTAAAGATAAAGTAAAACTTTAATTTTAAAGTTAAGAGAGTAAAAGATTAATTATTTTATCCTTTCTTTTATTTCTCTTTTCTATATTAATATTAGAATTTATAGAAGTATTATTAATATACTAAACTTCTAAGTTATTATCGATATTCTTTAGATCTCTAAAACAAGAATATCTAAAAGGGAGAATTATATTAAATATAGAGTTTTAGTCTTATTATAGTATTTTAGTATTTTTCTTAAATATTTTATATTTAATATCTCGAGAAGAAGATATATTATTAAATAAAATCGGTTTATAAAAGTAAGATTTAAGAGAAATTATAAAAAGAATAGAAGTAAAAGTAAAAGTTATAGAAAGGAGGTAAATAGATAAGTAGTAGGAATAAAAAGGATAATAAAAGTAATAATACTTATATTATTATTTAGTAGAATAAGCTTTTTCTTAATAACTTTAGTAGTTTTCTAAATAAGGAGGATTATAAATAAAGTATTATTTGAAAAGCTATTAGTTAATTAAAAGAATTAGTATTAAGTTATTAATAATATAATAATATATTATAGAAATCTAGTAAAGGAAAAAATTATATTATTCTTAAAATTAATAATTACAAAGTTAAAAGAGTCGAAAAGCTTTAAAAGCTTATATATATATAGTAGTTATATAAGTTATATACTTAAAGTATATATATACTAGATATACTTATAAGTCTACTTTATTACTAAATAATTTTATAAGCTTTACTAACTAAAATCAATATAATATATACAAGGATTACTTATATAGTAAGCTTAATATATCCAGATTATTATAAAAGTAATAATAAAAAAAAATTAAATTTATAAGTATTTAAAATAAATAATTGATTTTAAAATTTTCTAATATAAAAAGGAAAATTAGATTAATAACTAAGAAAATTAATTAACTAATATTTAAAGAAAGTTTAAAATTTTAAAAGAAGGAAATACTATTAAAAATACTTTTTAAATAAAAAAAGAGAATAGTTTTTAAGTTCTTTGAATATAGATATATAGATAATAATATTACTTTATTATAAAAGATATAAATAATTTTTTATAAAGTCTAATAGAATTTAAAATTTATAATTCTTAAATATCTAATTATAGAAATTAATATAATAATTAATAAATATTTTATAATAAGAATATTAGAATATTATTATAGTTTTTATAGAAATTAATAGTTTATTATAAAGAAGAAAAATAGAAAGTATAAACTAGTAAATATAGTTATAAAATATAATATAATTATAATTTAAAATATAAATCTTCTTTCTAATATTAATAAAATCTCTAAAGAATTTATTAGATATTAAATTATTTTATTTATAAACTTTTATTTAGATTATAATCAAATTATATTATATTTAAATAGTAGAAATATAACTATTTTTATAATTTTATAAAGACTAGTTAAATATACTATATTAGTATAAAAAGTTATTAATTCTATTATATAATTTATTAGAGTAAGAAAAGTTATTTTGAAAAATTATATTCTTAAATATTATAAGATATTTATAAATAATATATTTATTTTAAGCTTTAGAATAAAATATAATAATATTGAAATAGTCTTTAAAATTTAATATTATATTTTAAAATATTTATATAATCTAGATTAAGTTTTAATTAATATAGAAAAGGTAAAAATATTAATAGATTTTAAATTATAATTCGAAGTTAATAGTATTAAGTTAATAAAATATATATATTATATTAAAAGATAGTTATTAGATAATAAGAAAGTTTTTAAAATCCTTAACTAGAAAGTATATAACTTATAAATAAAAGTTTATATTTTTATTAAAGTTTATATTTATTATTATATTTAGATTAATTCTTTTATTATAAAAGTTATACTTTTATATTAATTATTTAAAAAGAGGATTAAATTCTAATAAACTATTAAGTATAATTAAATTATAGATATATTGAAAATAATATTAATTATAATACTAACTTTTATTAAATTTAATACTTTAAAAAATATAAGTTTTAGTAAATAGAGAATAATCTTAATATAATAAAATATAAAGAAGAAAAAATATTTAGTATATTATAATAATAATTATTAAATATAAACTAAGTAGAAATATAATATTATAAAAAGAGAATATAAAAAGATTTTAAAAGTTTTTAAAAAAGTATATAATTATTTATATAAAGTATATTTCCTTCTAGAAACTAATATAGTAATATTAATAGTTTAATTAAATTTAATTATTATTAATTTATTAGAAATACTAGTTACTAGATAAATTATTTAAATTTATTTATTTAATTTCGAAGTTAAGTATATACTTAGTAATAAATATATAATTATTAATAAACTTTTAAAAAAGTTTATTATAAATAAAGAATTATATTTTAAAACTTAAAAGAAGGAAATTAATAATTTTATTAATATATATATAGAATTTTATTAAATAATTCTTTATTAAGAAGTTAGTATAATATTAATATAAATATATTTAATAAAGAGAGAATAGAATTTAGATTTGATTTTTATAATAAAATTCTTTATAATATTAAAAAAACTTATTTAAATATCTAAATCTGATTTTCAATCTTTTAAAATAAAAACTTTAAATTATAAAGTTTATAATAGAATATTGTTTAAAAGAGTTAATAAAAGTTTACTAAAAAGAAAGATAATAGATTTTAATAAAGAAAAGTTTATAATTTTTTAAACTTTTTATAATAATATAAGATATAAAAGAAAAAAGAGTATATATTAAAAAGTAATTAAAAGATACTTTTAAGATAGATATTATAAAGATATTAAGAATTTTATATAATAATATAACTATTATTAATTTCAAAGTTTTTATTATTAAAAGGAAATTTTATATTTAATATAAACTAATATATTATAAATTAAAATAAATTTAGATATTATATATATATTTGAATATAAAAGAAAGAAATATTTAATATTAGTATATTATAACTTTAGTAAATAAATAGAAAGTAAAGTTTTGAAAAATATTAACTTCAAATTAATAATAATATTTATATAAAAGGATATTATTTATAAATATAATATTTTTAAGAAACTAATTATAAATAAAAGTTTAGAAAATAAAAAGTAAGTTAAATTATTAATAGAGAAATATAGTATTTTTTAAATAATAGTTTTACTTTATTATACTTTAATAAATAAAATAGTTAAAAAAAATATAAACTTATTATAAAAACTTTAGTAAAAATAATTAATAAAAGAAGAAATAAATAAATAAATAATCTTTATATAGTTTTACTAGTAGATAAAGTTATTATAAAAATAATAATAAATTTCTCTCTTTTTTACTTTAATTATAAATCAGAAGTAATATTATTAATAGAAATTTATATATTTATTTAGAAGATTATAAACTAAGATTTAGTAATAATTATAATAAAGTTTCTAATATTATAAATAAAGTAAATCTAGTTTAAAAATAAAGATTTAAAGAAAATTATTATAAAATAAAAAAGAATAAAGATTATAAAAAAAGATTTATTTAATAATATAAAGTAAATTCGATTTTAAAATATTTAGAAAAGAGAAATAGTTCTATTATATAATATTCTATAAAAAGTTAATATATTATCTAAATTAAAATTAAGTTATAAGTAGATAAGATTATTTAAAATAAATAAAACTATCTTTAAAAAAAGAATTTTCTAATTAGAAGAACTAAATAGAATAAAATTATAAGAAATATTTATTAGAAATAAATTAAAAGTATTTAAGAAAAGAAAGGAAATATAAAAGTTTATTAAAGTTATAATAAAAGAAGAGTTCGAAAAGAATAATAAAGAAAAAAAAATAAAGAATTAGTTTAATTTAAAAGAGAAGTTTATAAAAATTTTATTTAAAGAAAAAAATAAAGAAGTTATTAAATAAAAAGTATTAATAAGAAGTAAAGAAAAGAAAGTAAAAGAAATAAAAAGATAAAAAGTTAAATAAATAATAATATTATAAAAATAGATATTAAATATAATATTAAATAGAAAATAATTTCTCTTTACTTAGTAAATTAAAAAAAAAAGATATTTTATTAAAAAGTATTAAGAAGTTATTAAAAAGTATAAATTAAATATTATTTTCTATTTTCTATTTTAAAGTTTATTCTTCTTTATATACTTTTAATCAATTTAAAGTAATAATAAAAAGTAAATATAATATAATCTCTTTTAATTTAAAAAGCTTTAATAAATAGTAAATAAAAAAGAGAAAAAAGTAAAATATAAAAAAAAAAGAAAAAGAGTAATTTATTATTATTATTATTTAATACTTTTCTTTAATATATAAATTATATCAAAGTTATATTCTTTTTTAACTTTAATATTAATATTACTAATAACTTTATAAATAAAATAATAAATAGTTTTAAAAGTAATTATAATAAGTTTTACTTTATTATAAATACTTTTTAATAACTTTTTTTTAAAAAAATATTATAAGAGTAAAAATAAGATTATTAAATAATTTTAATAAAGAAATATTTAATTAAGTTTAAAAAATCTACTTAGTAGTAAAATTAAATAAAAGAACTATTAGTATTATAAGATTAATATTATTATTTATAATTATAATAATAGCTTTAATATTTAATATAGTTTTAGATTTAAAAGTATATATAAATAAAGTGATTTTTAAATAAAGAAGTAAATATTATTTTTTAATTAAACTTTTAATTAGAATTTTAAAATCTTTAAAATTATTATTATTTATTCTTATATTAAAGCTTTAAAACTTTTTTAATATTTAATTAATAGTAAGTTTAGTTTATTTCTTAATATACTATTTATCGAAATTAGTAAAAATAACTTTAGTAAATAAACTTCTTTTAATATCTCTAATTATATTTTTACTAAATATAAGAAAATATTTTAATATTATTTTAATATTTTTTTAACTTAAAAAAAAACTTTATATAAAAGTTTAACTAAAATTAAAATAAAGAGAAGTAAAGTAGTTTTAGTAAAATTTTAAAATAAAAAACTTATTATAATTAAAAAGATTATATATTTAGATTTTATAATTAGAATAATTTATAATAGTTTTTTCGTTTAAGTTTAAAAAATATAATTAAAATATTTTACTACTATTATTAATATAATAATCTTTATAAATCTTTATAACTCTTTTATTAAAGCTAATAAGAATATAATTATAATATTATTAATTAGAGTAAATAATAAGATAAAGTTTGAAAGTTATCTTAAATTTATATATTATAATTTATATAACTTAATTTATAGTATTTTTGAATTATAGTATTTTAAAGTAATAATTTAATAAAGTTAAATACTTTATATTTAAGTTTATAAATTATTTTAAAGTGAATTAACTAAGTTTAAAATTAAATAATTTAGCTTTATAAATATATTTTATAATATACTTTTTAAGAAGGAAAGTTTTTAAAATAAAATATTTAGATAAAATTAAAAATAATTAGATTATATAAAGAAATATAAAAAGGAATTTATAATCTAAACTCGAAATTAAATTAAAAAAATATAAAAGTTTAATTATTTAATTTTAATTAACTTTTATTTTTACTTTTTAAAAAAAAATCTAGAATATTATCTAAGTTTAGATTTAAACTCTAATTTAAACTTAAAAAGGTTTTAATATATAATACTACTTTATATTTATTTGAATTTAAAGTAATAAGTATAATTTTGAAAAAATCTTTATTAGATTAAATTAATTTCTTTCTTTTAATTATAAAATTATAATTACTTATAACTACTTTTACTTTAAAGTTAATATTAATTAGAAGGAAATTATTAATATTATTGAAATATTTAAAAAGAAGTTTATATTTATTTAATATTTTAAATATAAATATAGTAAATAGAAAAGAAAAGAAGAAAAATAATATAAATAAAAGATTTATAATTAAATAAAAGTAAAAAAAATAAGTTAAAAGAAGAAATTAAAAAGAAAAGAAAATAATATTTATATTTAAAAATAATTAATAAATAAGAAATTGAAGATTTATAAAAAAAATAATAAATTTAATTAATTAAGAATTTAAAGAAGGATTTAAAAGAGAAATTAATTAAATAAATTTAAAGATAAAAGAAATTTAATTTCTATTTCTTTTTAACTTTCTTTTCTTTATTCTTTTATTTTCTTTTTTTTATAATTATATTTATTATAACTCTATTTATAAATATCTTAATAAATATACTTTTAATAACTTTATAAAGTAATAATTCTATAATAATAATAATATTTAAAAATATATAAGAAGTAAAAAACTTTATATTATAACTACTAATAAAAGAAAAATATAAAATTAAAGAAAAAATCTTATAAAGTATATTCTAGTTTTATAATAAAATATCTAATATAATTAAAAAAGTATTTCTATTTATAAAGAATAAAAAAGTATTTTAAATATATATCTTTAAAAAAAAGTTTATTAAAAAATAAATAAAGATTTATAAAATTATTAAGAATAATAAAATTAAATAAAGTAGAATTCTAGAAGTTAAAAAAGCTATTATAAAATAATAGAAAAATAATAAGAATATAGAAAGATAATTAAAAGATATAAATTATTTAATAAACTTCTTTTATTTAATCTATAAACTAGTTAGAATTATAAAGTTAAAGAAAGTTATATACTAAATTAATATTAAAATAGTAAAGTAATTTATAAGAAAAAGAAAATAAACTAAAAATATTAAAAAGATTATATTTAGAGATTTCGATTAAGTATATTAAAATAAAGTTTATATAACTAGAAATATATTAATTAGTTAAGTATAAGAATTAAAGATAAAGTTTAAAGAATATAGATTTTTAAAATAAATATAAGAAAGAAAAGTAAAAGAAAGTATTAATAAAAAAATATAAATTGAAAATAATAAATTAAAGTTAAGTAAAATTAAGAAAATAAATAATAGTAAAAAGATTAATTCTCTTTATCTAATAAGAAGAAATTTAATAAAAATAAATAGTATAAAAGATTATAGAATATTATAAATAAAGATTATTTAGTTATAATAATAAAAGTTTAAAGAACTTTAAATAATAGTTATAAAGAGAAGTTATAAAAATATAAAAAAAGTAGAAAAGATTAAAAAGAAAATAAAAAAGAGTAATAAAGAAGATATTAATATAATAGAAAGTAAAAATAAGAAAAAATATAAAAAACTAAGTATATATTAGTATTTAGATAATATAATATAAAGTTAAAAAGTTATAATAATTAAAAGAAGATTTATAAAATTTACTTTTAATTTAAAAATATTAGAAAGAATATATAATTTTAAGAAAGTTTATTTCTTATATAAATAATTATTAATAGAATATCTTAAGTTATATATAAAATATATAAATTATTAGAAGTTAGAAGATAAACTAATATATATCTAGAAATATTAATTAAGTATTAAGAAATTGAAAGTAAATATAATTATATATTAATAGTTTTATATTATAAATTAGTTTTATTAACTATTAAATAAACTTAAACTATATAAATTCAAGTATAATTAGTTAGATATAATCTTTATATTTAATTAGAAAGTTATATTTAATATATAGAATAAAATAATTAATATTATATAAAAGAAATAAAAAAGTATTATTATATCTATATTTAACTAGTAGTTTAAGAATTTTAAATTAAAGTAATATATTAATAATAAGTTCGATTTTTATTTATAGTATTTATAAGAAATTAATAAATAAAAGAATATTAAATAGTTAAAGAATATATTTTATTTAATTACTTAGTAGTTAATAAAATAAAATCTAGTTTATTATATAATATATATAACTTTATAATCTAACTTTATATAATAATTAGTTAATTACTTTTATTATATTAAATATAATTTATTTAGAAATAGTATTTTCTTTTATTATATTAATTTAAATATATTTAAATTGATTATAAATAAAAGAAAAGCTTTTATAATTTAGAATATAATATCTATAAACAAAGAAAATAATAAAAACTATATTTTTATCTTATTAAAGATATAATATAAGTTAGTAAAATAATAGAAGTAAATAAAGAAAAAAAATAGTAAATTAAAAAGTTTATATATTAGATAAATAACTAGATATTTAATAAAGAAAATATATAAGTATTAAAATTAAATTAAAAGATAATATTTAATTCTTTTAAAAATATTTAAATTATCTTTTTATTTATATTTTATAGTTTTACTAAATTTATAACTAAAATAAAGTATATAATATTATTATAGTTTATAATAATATAAAATAATAATAAGATATTTAAAGTATATAAAAAAGGAATATAGAGTATATTATTAAAAGTATATAAAAATTAAATAGTTTTAATAATAATTTTTTCTAGATTATTTAATTAGTATAATATAATCTTTTATTAATTCTTAATAAATATAGAACTATATAATCTAAAAATTCTTTTAGATATACTAGTTTATAAAAAGTATTAGAATTTATTTATTATTTTAAAAGAAAGAAATATTTTATTAAATCTAAATAAAGAGTTAATAAAAAAGTTTATTAAGAAGTAATATAAAATAATTATATTTACTATATTAAAGCTATATAGAAAAATAAAGAAAGAGAAAATATATATTTTCAAAGATAAATCTTTTTATTATAATCTAGAAATCTTATAAATTAATAGAAATTTAATATTTAAGATTAATTTTAATAAAAATATACTAAATAAAGAAATATTAAAAGTAAAAAATAAAGAAAGTTTTTTATTTATAGAAAAGTAATAAGAAGTTATTAAAAGGTAATTACTTTTAAAAGAGAATATATATAATAAAATTAAAATTTAAAGTATATTAGTTAGTTAAAATATTATTTATTTACTTTAGTTCTACTTATATAAAATAATAGTATAATTACTAATAAAAAATTATCTTCTTCTTCTCTATATATTTTTATTTATTAAAAAGTAATTATAATAATATTGTTTATTATATATTCAGATAATATATTTATTTATTTCTTTATAATATCTTTTTATATTAAATACTTTTTTTAAAGAAAATTTATTATATCTTTATAATTTTAAAGTTATTATAAATAAAAACAAACTATAACAATAAATTATTAATATTAATTATTTATAAAGAAATTCGAAAATTATTATAAAAAACTTTAATATTAATTTAATTAAATATTATAAGAACTAAGTTATTATAAAAATATTATATTTTAATATTATAAGAATTAATATTAAAGTATAAATTATTATAGTAATTATTATTAATAAAAGAATTATTATATATTATAAAAATTATTTAAATTAATTAAGTATATTATTTACTAAATAATATTAAAAAGTATTTAAAATAAAATTAAATTCCTTTATATTCTTATTAATATATTATAATTAATAAGATAAAATATAAATAATTTATATAATAGAGATATAATTATAAAAGATAATAAATAAAATATTTAATAATCTATTATTTAAAATAATAGAGTAATAATATAAAAGATTTAAAAAAGTATTAATATAAATTATATTTAACTTAGTTTAATATAACTAATTAATTATAAAAATATTAAATTTTTTTCTCTTATTATTATTTTGAAAGTCGATTAAAGTTTATATATTTTTATTATTTTTAATTTTTTTAAGAAGTATAATATAGTAATTATAAAGAATATTATTTTAATATTATCTAGAGATAATATATTAAATAATAAAGATATTATATTTTATAATATAAATAACTTCTAATTAATATTATTAAATAATATTCTATAATTCTTATACTCTTTCTACTTAATATTATTAAATATTTTAACTACTATTTTAACTTTATTATAAGTTTATATTTTAACTATTTATTTTAAAGTTTTGTAAATAGTAAGTAAAATAAATTAAAAAGTAATTAATATATTAATTAGAATTAGATATAAAATATTATTTTTATTATAATATATCTTTTATATTTAATTTATAATATAATTATCTTCTTATTTTTTAACTACTTTATTAAATATTTTAATAAAATTAAAATTATTAATTATTTATATTATAACTTCTTTATTAATATCTTTATTATTCTATATTATTAGTTATTTAAAATCTTTATAAAATATTATAATTAATTTTAAACTATTTTTTTTTATTAATCAAGAGCTTAAAAGTATTATTCTAAAATATTAATATTTTATTAATTACTTTTTATATTATTTTTAATATCTTATAATCTTTATTAATAATAATATAAATAAAATAAAAAATCTTTAAATACTAAATAATTCGAATATAATCTTATTATAAAATATTAAGTTTTTTATAAAATAATTATAATTATTATTAAATTTACTTAGAAAAATTACTTTAATCTTTTCTAATTTCTTAATATAATCTTTTAAATTAAAAATATTTAACTAATTAAAAGTATATATTAAACTATAAAATATATCTTTATATTATAAAATACTTTATATTATAATAAAGTTTTTTATTATTCTATTAACTAATTTAACTACTTTAATATTTATAATAATAATCTTTTAGTTTAATCTTATTAAAAGTAATTAATTTTTATTAATTAATATTATAGATTTTTAATTTTTTAGATTTGTTAATATATTATCTATTTTAATTTCTTTATTATTTTATATTATAAAGTATTTACTATAAATAGACTTAAATTAATTATTTATTATTATTAATAGATTTTTAGATTATTTTTTTAATTAATAAAACTTTTATTTATTTATTTATTTTTACTAAACTTTTTTACTTTTTTATTATTATTAGCTTTTCTTATAAATCTTTAATATAATTTAATAAACTTTTTAATAAAGTATTATAAACTTATTTAAAGTCTCTAATTTTATTATTAAATAAAAGCTTTCTAATAATAAGTTTCTTAATAATAACTTTATATTCTAATATTCTTAAAAGTATATTCGAGTTATATAATATAATTATAAATCGATTTATAATATTATTTATTATATATATATCTAGTAACTTATAAAATAAAAATCGTTTATATATAATTATATAAATATTAATTAGAAGTAGTATATATAATCTAAAAAGTTAATAATATAATATTATATTATCTTCGAAAAAGATAAGTTTTTCTAATAATAGTTTATTTAATAATATATATATAATTAGTTAAGAATATAAATTAAATATTTAATACTAATAAATTAGTAATAAAAAAGATAAAGTTTTTAATTATATTATAATTAGTATTTAACTAATACTTCTAATATATTATATTATATTATAAAGTAAAAAGATTAAAATTATTAAAATAGTTTAATATTTTTTAAAAAGTAAGTTTAATTCTTAATAATCTTTTAATAAAATAATATTAAAAGTAATTAATATTCTTTAGTATACTTTTAATATTATTAAAAGAATATAAACTATTTATAAAGTAGTTTATAAGAAAAGTTATATAATTAATAAATATTGAAAATATTTATTATAATAGTAATAAATTATTATATAATATTTATAATATAATAATAAATAGAAGAAAATAGTAAAATATATAATCTTAAATTAAAAGATAAAGTAAAGTAAAATATTATTTAATATAATAAATATTTTCTTTAAAACTAAAATTAAATAAATAATATTAATTATTTTATATTTCTTAAATATTCAGAAAAACTTTTTTTAAATAACTTTTTTTATATTTAAAATTTAAAGTTTTTGAAAATTTTATTTTATAATTAATAATTATTTTTTAAATATTATTAAGTAATTCTATTAAATATTATTATATTTATATATTATTTTATTCTAGAAACTTTACTAAGTATTTAATATAATCTTTTTTTTTTATATTTTATAATCTTTTTATTTAAAATATATTTAAATTTATAAAATTTCTACTTATTATTATTTTTAATATTATCAACTAATTTTATATAATTAGAATATAAATAATTAAATAGATTTATTTTAATTAGAATTAAATATAAATAAGTTATTAAAATAATTTAATAGATTTTCTAATAAAATAATAAATTTATTTTATATATTAGTTTTCTAATATATTATAAGATTTTAAATAATTTTATTTATTATTCTAATAATTTCTTATTTAACTTTCTTAATAGATTATAACTTTAATAAAGTTTAAAATAAATATAATTATTAATATTTATTATTAAAAAGTAATAATAATAATTATAGTTTTTCTTTATAATATTTAAATTAAAATCTAATATTATCTTAATATTCTTTTAATATAAATTTCGTAATATATTAAATATTTTTAATAATAATTCTAATATAAAGATTATAATAAATATAAAATTTAGTTTAAATTTTAGAAGAAGTTTATTTAGAGATATATTAATAAATTTATAATATATATTATTTAATATAAATTATAGTAATAATAATATTATAAGTTAATTTTTATTTAAATTATAAAATAAGAAATACTATATTATAATCTTTATTATTTAGTTTTTAACTTTAGATTATTTATCTATTTATAAATACTAAATAGTAGATATAAATAATTTAATTTATAACTTTTCTTATAAGAAATATTATACTTTATTAATAAACTTTAGATTATAATTAAAAATAATAGTTTTAGAAATATTTTAATTAAGAAGAAGAAATATTTAAAGAAGTATTTTAATTTACTTTTTAATATTATAAATAATATACTTTAGAAGTAAAATTATCTTTTTAAAGAACTTATTTATTATTATTAATAAATCGAATATATTTATATTCTCTAGTTTTTAAAAGTCTATTATAATTAATTCGAGAAAATCTATTATAAAATCGATTATAATTATATAAAATAATATAAAGATTATATAAATTAATTATATATAACTATTTAGTTTATTATATAATATTATATTAATATTATAACTTAGATAATATTTAATATACTTTTATAACCTTTTTATTAAATATAGAATATAAAAGTTTTAAAATTTATATATTATTTAATTAAGATTTAAATAATTTTTCTTATTATATATTTCTTTAAAAATATTCTTTAATATTATTTTAAAAACTATTAACTTTATAAAATTTATTATTAAATAATATTAAAGGAATTTATCTTTAAATTAAAATAATATATTAAGTTTTATTAATATATTATAAAAAAAGTCTTTTAGTTTAATATCTATAAACTTTAAAATATACTAGAAATAAAGATTTTATTAATAATTAAATATAAAATCTTCCTTTATTTTATTAAAAGTAAGAACCTTTATTAATAATTATATATTATTTAATTTATTATCTTTAAAAATATCTTTTAATATATTTTTTAATAATTAAAATAATATATTAAAAATAATATTTTTCTTATTAATAATATAATATATCTTAAGTTTATATTAAGAAAGATATTAAGATATTATAATTAATTATATATTTATATAGTTTAAATTTAATATATTTAATAAACTATTTTTATAAATTCCTTTTATTATTATATAATCTATAAAGATAATAATTTAATAGTATAAAAACTATATTATTACTTTAAAAATTTATATATATAAAGAAAATATATTATTTTAAGTTTTATAAAATAGTAATTTTATTTTACTAATTTTAAAAACTTATTTAAAAAAAGTATTAGTTGAATAATTATTAATAAAAGTTTTAAAAAGTTTTTTAATATAATATCTTTTTTGATATAAAAGATTATTATATTAAATCCTTATTTCTTTAAATTATCGATTTTTATAAATAGTTTATAATTCGAGTTAAAGTATATAAAGAATTTTTTTAATAAGAAGTATATTTTAATTAATTTGAATATTTTTAATTTCTTTAAAGTAAATATTTAAAATATTTATATATAGAATTCTTTCTTTTTCTAATTTATTATATCTTTGTTTTTAATAATTATAAATAATATAGTTTTATAATATTATAAAAGTTTTATTAATTTTATATAATATAATATAAATTATTAAAGATATTTAATAAAATTTAGAAAGTATTTTAATTATTATAAATTTAATAGAAATTAGATTCTTTTAATTATTATAATTTATTTAAAAGTTATTAATATTCTAAAATTATTAACTTAATATTCTAGTAAAATTATAGAAAAGTATATAATAAATAATTTTTTTATTAATAAGATTAAATTTAGTTTTTAAAAGAATATAAAAATATTACGAATCTTGTCTTCTAAGTTACGTGGAAGTAGTTAGGATCTCGATTACTAAGTGATAGTAAGGTCGAAAGTAATATTATATAGTTTATTATTAATAATAGTTATATAGAAAATCGAATAATTGTAATAGTAGATAACAAGTTGTAATTGAAAGGTTAAATACAAAGCTCTATATACTATAGGAAAACTATTTACTTATATAGATTTTCGTTCTCTATTATCCTATTAGTCCTAGTAGTCCTAGTATACTAGGAGTACTAGAACTGTTAAATCCTTGCTTAAAGTTCTACTAAGAATATTTAATATCTTTTAAGTACTAATCCTTTAGTAAATACTTCTTGATCTTAAGTACTATATTACTCGAAAGTATATTAATAAATATTAGTATCTCTTCTATCCTTGTATCTAGAGTAAAGACTCTTTATTTTCACTTTACTATATTATCTAAGAGCAGAGATTTAATACTTACTAATTATAAGTAGCTACCTTTTAAACTTAAAGTCCTTAGACTACTATATAACTAGAATTATAATACTATTCCCTTTCTAATCTAATATTATCTCGATACTTACTATAATAGTATAAAATACCTACTTAGGTTTCTTTAGTAAATATTTTGATCTTTCTTTTTTTATTATATTTAAAGAGATATCTAAGTCTATAAAAAGTTGTAATACTATATATTTTTATTCTAGAGAAAAAGGAAAAATAATATTTATAAAATATTTTCGCTGTTCTAAAAAAGGATTTAAATACTATATTCTTTCTAGAACCGACTATTACAAAGAATATATTAAAAGTATTAGAAGAAAGCTTTGTAATATATATAGAAGTTCTATATCAGAATAGAAGAGTATCTAGTAAGAAGAAATTTGTTTAGAGGCTAAAAAGAAAAGAGTAATTACTATCTTTTAAAAAGTTATAATAAAGATTCTTTGTTTATAAAAATAGTAGAAGATTCTAAAAGAAAAAGTTAGAAAGATATTATAATATAATCTTTAAATAATAGATATATTGAAAAAGTTTAAAGAAAAGAAGAGATTAGAAAAGGAATAAACTAAATAAGTTATATAAGTTCTTTAAATAGTTAGTTCTTTTAAAGTCGATCTTTCGATCTTCGATCTTCCTTTAATAAGCAATTCCGAACTAGCTACTTAATTAGAAACTAAGAGTTCCTTTAGTAGAACTTCTCTAAATTTTATAAATAGTTTAAGTTCTTAACTAGTTCTTATATATTTTTTGAATATAAGTAACCTTTCTATTTGATTAAATAATAAAGTTTTCTTCTAATATATTTCTAATCTAGTATTTCTTCAACTTTATATTTAGTATTTAGGTTAACTAGTTTAATTTTAGTATAAAGTATATTTAGTATTTTTAGTAGTATTAGTTCTAGAAGTGAAATATAAAATATAAAGTATATATTTATTATTTTAAGTAGTTTTAATTTATAATTAACTAGTTTAACTACTTTATCGATCTTAAAGAGTTTTAATTTCTTATAATCTAGTTTGTTACTTAGTCTTTTTATATTAATATTTTATTATATAAAGTATACTTTATTCTTTTTCTTAAGTATTAATTCTATACTATACTTCGTGTTATAATAGTATACTATATATTATATAATAAACTTAATATCAAGTGATAATTATTCGTATAGATTTCTAAAATCCTTTACTTTCGTTATTTCTATATCTGATTTTGCTATATCTGGTAACTATATATTATATACTTTAAGTTCGAAGCTGAAATTAGTATATATTGATATTATATTTATAGTAGCTATTTCTATAATATTATATACAAACTATATAAGTAGTAGTAATTCTATCTAATTATTTTGTCTATAATTGATATAATATTATAGATATTATTTTATAGTTTAGTTTAATTATTCTATTTATTTATCTATTTATAAGTAGAATATTGTAAAGAGTTTTCTCTTAATTCCTAGTAAAGTTGTAAATATCTACTAGAATTTCGAAGTAAAAAGTTTGTCTTTGTCCGAGATAATTTCTATAAGTATACTATAGATACTAGCTATTATTCTTAAAAATATATAGGCTAAGTCCTTAGTAATACTACTTTTTTTATATAGAATTATATATCCAAACTTAGTTAATCGATCTACAATAATTAAAATAGAGTTATATATTACTCTTATTATTAAATCCTTTAAGGGTAATAATTTAACTATAAAGTCTTATATAATAAACTTCTATAGTTGAGTAAGTATATCCGAAGTTTTAAGCTATCTATATAGAGTATACTATAAGGTTTTATTCTATATATAGATATTATAGTTTCCGATAACTTCTTTAATTATTTTTCTTATTTATAGGAAATATAAGTTCGCTTTAATCTTTGTAAATATCTTTATAATTTCTTAATAACTATAAGTTAGTAGTTTATATTATTCCTAAATAAACTATTTTACTAGAGTTAAAAAGATATATATCTTTTTATAGAAGTATATAATATTATCTTTAATTATAAATCCTTTGTCTAAGTATTCTAATACCTATTTTATAGTAGAATTATTCCTATAATACTCTTATACTTGCTTCTTTAAATAGTTGTTACAAAGTAATATTATCGTAGTTAGTTAGGCTATATTAAATATCAACGAATCTTCTTCTTGTCTAAATATAGTATATAATTCGTATATTTTGTTTTCTAAATATTCTAGTTTTCTACTAAGTATATTAACTCTAGTATTTTTATTTTCTTTGATATATAGTATTCTAAAGTTGTATATAACTAATATTTCTACCTATTATACCTATTGTCTATTTAGAACTTTAGTTATTATAAAGTATATTAAATTCTTATAGTCTAAGTAAATCTAGATTATATACTTAGATTCTTCGAGATAAACTCTCTATTCTTTAAATATATTAATAATAGTAAATAACTCTTTATTGTAAATCTTGTAATTCAGCTTAGTTAATTAAAGCTTTCTTAAGTAGTATACTATTAGCTATAGCTTTTTATCTTTACTCGATTAGCTTAGAACTATACTTAATATATAGTCTAATATATTTATCTCGATAGTAATTAGTTGTTTAAGATCGAAAGTAATAAGGACTAGTACTTATATAAAAGCTTGTTTAAGAATATTAAATACTTGTTATACTATATTACTTTATTTATACTCAATATCCTTCTTAGTTAACTTTATAAAAAGTATTACGATTTTCGAATAATCTTTGATAAATTGCTTATAGAAGTTTACAAATCCTAAAAATAATTGTATTTCCTTAATAATAGTAAGTTACTTCTATTCTAAAACTTCTTTTACTTTATTTAAGCTTATTTTAAGTCTAGTAGTATTAACAATATACTCTAGGAATTCGGTTTTGATAATATAAAACTTGTATTTAGATAGTTTTAGTAAAATACTTATATTTTAAAGAATATCTAAAATTTCTTATATAATTTTAATATACTCTTTAAAAGTTTTAGTGAAAATTAAAATATCGTCGAGATAAGCTATATAATAATTATTAAGATACTTCCTTAATAAGTTATTAACTAGCCTTATATATATCGCTAGTATATTTATAAGCTTGAAGAGTATTACTTAGTACTTATAATATTTATATTAAATATAGAATATAGTCTTCTATTTATTATCTTCTTTAATTCGGATTAAATTGAATTCTGTATATTAATCTAACTTTGTAAAATATTTAACTTTCCTAATTCAATCTTATAGCTTACTAGCTAATAATAATAAGTATCGATCCTTAATAGTAATAATATTGAGTTTTCAGTAATCGATAATAGATTTACTTTTCTTATTCTTCTTCTTTAGTATAAAGAAGATTAGTACTCTTATAAATAATAAAGATTCCTTAATAAATTCTTTAACTAAATTCTTGTTAAAGTATTCGCGAAGCAACTTAAGCTTCTTCTCTGATAATAGTATAATTAGTAAGAATAGTAGTTTCTTTCCTTCTTCTAATTTTATCTTATAATCCTAAAACTAATACTTTAATAAAATATTCTCTTAAGGCCTTTTTTTAAAGATCTTAATATATTTCTAATACTATACTAGTATATCTTTTAATAAAAGATTCTAAGCTAAGTATCTAATCTTTAAAGTATTATTTGTCTTTAATATATATAGTTTTTCTTACTACTTTCCGAGTTAGAGTATCGATTTTATAAAACTTTATATAATTTCTATTTTGTATTTATACTTATCAAACTTCAAAGTCTATCTAACCTAGTTGATATATAGATTATAGTATTCTAGTTATAATATTCCTAAAATTATTTAGTATCCTTTTAATAAAACTAAGTCTATTTTTATCTACTTAGAATATTATCTTAGTTATATTAAGAATTCCTATATTTCGTATTAAATAATTTTATTACTTTTAATTAATTACTTATTAGTAAGTGTAAATCTATATAGAACTTGTTTCCTAAAGGTTTATAGTTTTATAGATACTATAGCTTCTAGTACTATAAAATTTTCTATTACTCCTAAATCTATTATAGTTCGGAGTATTTACTTATTTATATATATCTTATAAAGAATCTATCTTAACTTTTAAGTAACTTTTAGTTTTCTAGCTCTTAGTTCTATAGTTAGTACTCTGAATAACTTAGCGAATTATTCCTAATCGATATAGAGTATTTTATAATAAAGTTCTATAGTTAATATATTCTACTATATTCTAACTCTTTTATTTATTGATTTTATATAATATACTTAGCTTTTAGTTAAAAACTATATTATTAGTTATTCTATATAAATATTCTTCTCTTTTCCAATTTAATACTATAGTTATATTCTTCTTAGATATTAGAATATAACTTAATATTAGTTAAGCTTAGGTTCTATATTCTTAAAATCTGTTCTGAAAAACTTCTAATAGACTTTTCCTATTTTATTTTGTTTTTATCCAAAACACTTACTATCTATATATTTTAATATATAGATTTTACTTACTCTAGGTTTAAGATTTCTAATATAGTTATAGTATTTGACTACTCGATCTAAGTAAATCTAAATTCTAACTTCTTATATATTATTTCTTTCTTTAATAATCTATTCTTCTCCTATTTACAATAGAGTATATATTATATTCTTTGACTATTACCTAAATATATTTACTTAGTTCCTTTTTCTTTATAGTTTCTTAGAATACTAATTTATATTATCTTTATCTAACTAGTATACTAAATAGTAATCGTTATAATATATTATCTATAATAGTAATATATAATTACTATCTTGATTACTAAGTTATCTACTTATTATACTAATTTAATATCTAGATATATCCTTCTTCTAATAACTACTATTACTTACTAATATCTTAAACTATCTTTTTTTCTTCTAAATATTCTTCTTTAGTTTCTATATTTAAGATTTCTTTTAATAATCTCTTACTTAATATTCTAAAAATCTGTATTCGAAGTAAAGCTTTTTTTCTTATTTATAGTTCTTTTCTTCTTAGAAAAAGTTATTCTTAGAGTTTATAGAATCTAACTCTATAAAGTTATTATAAGTCTCTTCTTTAGAATATTATTGTTTAGTAAATCTTAGTCTTTCTTTGTTTTTATAATAATATTATCCTTATTATCTAGTAGTTCTAAAGCTAATTACTTTTTAGAATTTATACTTACAATTATCGATTTGAATAGTTTCCTTGATTAAGTTGTTTATATTTATAATTAAATCTCTTCTTGATAATTCCTTTCGAATAAATAGTTTAAGTTCTATTTTGTAATAGCTAATAAAGGCTTTTACTTCTTATTTAGTTTAATTACTAAATTTTCGAAATTCAGTTATATAATTGATAGCTAATCTAGTTTATTTTAATTCAAAGATCTTTCTTTTAGTAGTTCAAGTAATATTAATATCTCTAAATACTCTTCTAATTTCTATTTAGAATTTATCGAAGCTTCTGAAAATAATATAGATAGTTACTATTATTTATTCTAGATTCCTACTATTTTCGAAATAGTCAGATAAGAAGAGTTCGATTTATTTAACTATTTTATTTCTAAAGTAAAAGGTTATTTAGAGACTCTTAGTATCTTGAGTTTCGAACTTATTGATATTAAATCTAAAGTATATTCCTAATTATAAAAGGAAAATATCTAATTCTTTTCTATTACTATTATACTTTTCTAGTAATATAACCTTTAAAGTTTCCTAGAATCTAAACTCTTTTAACTTATTATTATTACTTTTACTTTCTTTATAATAAGTATTTATATATATATCTTTATTATAATCTAGTATAATAGTTCTAGTTAAATTTGTAGTAATTCTTTATACTATTATCTAGTTTAGTAGTTCAGATACTAGAATAGCGATCAAGGTTATTTTCGATTCAGTATATAAAATAATAATAGTACTTAAAGTATTATAAATCTTGTCTTCTAAGTTATATAGAAGTAGTCAAGATCTCGATTACTAAGCGATAGTAAAGTTGAAAGTAATATTATATAGTTTATTATTGATAATAGTTATATAAAGAATCGAATAATTATAATAGTAAGTAATAAGTTATAATTAAAAAGTTAAGTACAAAGCTCTATATACTATAAGAAAATTATCTACTTATATAGACTTTCGTTCTCTATTATTCTATCAATTCTAATAGTCCTAGTATACTAGAAGTACTAGGACTATTAGATCTCTACTTAAAGTTCTACTAAAGGTATTTAGTATCTCTTAGGTACTAATCCTTTAGTAAGTACTTCTTGATCTTGAGTATTATACTACCCGAAAGTATACTAATAAATATTAGTACCTCTTCTATCCTTGTATCTAAAGTAAAGACTTTTTACCTTTGTTTTACTATATTATCTAAGAGCAGAGGTTTAATACCTACTAATTACAAGTAACTACCTTTTGAGTCTAAGGTCCTTAGGCTGCTATATAACCGGGGTTATAATAAAAAACTTAATATAAATAATATAAATATTTATTAATCGATTTAGAAAAAATTATTATATTATTAATAAATATTTATATAAAATCTTTAAATTTTTTTAATTTTATATCTAATACTTTTTAGATATATATAAGTAAATTTTTAAACTTTATAAAAACTACTTTAAATCTTTTCTACTTTTTATAATTAATAATAATAAACTTCTTTTTATTTAATTTAATAATATAAAATTAATAGAAGAATATTAAAATATTTATTATTATAATAAATATAATACTTTATAATATTTTAATAATATTTATTTATAAAGATATTAAATATATATTATATAGAATAATTTTATTAATAAAATATATATTAATAATAACTTTTCTTTTTTATTTATTTTTAATATTATATTATAATATAAAGATTAAATATTTAAATAATATTAGATTATAAACTTATTCTATTTAATTAACTTTATATAGTTTATTAAAAGTTATATTAATTACTTTATAATCTTTAATTCTTATTAAATATACTTTTATTATAAACTTTTCTTTCTATTATTTATTAATAAGAAGAATTATTATATATTTTTATATTAAAAAGTTTATTAGTTTATAATCTTCTTAATATAACTAAAACTTTTTAATTAAATATAAATTTTTTAATATAAATTCTAAATTTATATTATAAATATATATACTATTTAATATTACTATTTTTAAAATATTTTCGAATTTAGATATTTCTATTATTAAGAAAGTATAATCTTAATTATAACTTTTATAGACTTTAAAATTCTCTTTTATATTATTTAAACTAAATATTTAAATAAAAAATATTCTTCTTTATTAAAATTAATAATTATTTTTAATCTTACTCTCGAAAATATAATAATATTTTTAATAATTTTATTTATAAATAGAATATAGTTTTTATATAAAGTAATAATTAATTAAATTTTAAAAACTATATTTTCAAAAAAGTAGTTCTAGTTTATTAAAAAGAATATATATTATATAAATATTTTTTAAGTTATTCGAGAAGAAATTATTATAATTTTAAAGATAATAACTTTTTAATAAATGAATAATCTATAAGTTTAGATTTATATAAAGATTTTAAAACTATTATAAATTATAAAAGAAAAATAATATTCTTCTATATTAAAAATTATATTATAAAATATTAAAAATTTATTTTTTAATAAAAGATTAAATTTTTAAAATCTTTTTAAATCTTTCTTTAATTATATTTAAATAATAAATTTAATTAAATATTTTTTCTTCTTAAAAATATTTTAAAAGAAAATTTTGAAAATTACTTTATTTTTTAATTTATAATATTTATTAATACCTTTTATATTTATTTTATTAAAATCTTCTTTAATCTTTATTATAAAATAACTTTTAATCTAATCTTTATTTACTAGTAAATAAAAATATATATTATTTATATAAATTTTTATATCTAATTTATTTAATAATATTCGAATATATATAATTATATATATATATATCTTTAAATAATATTTAGAATTTTAAAAGTAGATATTATAAAAATATTAATAATTAGTAAAATAATTATACTAGTTTTTAAAAAATATATAATTTTAATAAACTTAAAGAAAAAATCTAGTTAAATATTAATTAGTATATTAGATAATATAATTAGTATTACTTTTAGATTAATATATATAAAAGTAGTATTATTATAAAATTTAATATAAAAAGTTAATATTTTATTATATTTATTAGAAAATATATAATAATAAAACTTATTTTTTAAAGAGAATAATATATTATATTTTCGATATAATTTCTTAATAGCTTTTATAATTTAGTTGAAAAGAAATAATATAGTTTTTTATAAAATATTAACTAGTTTTAAATATAAATTTTTATTTATATAAATTTTATTTATAACTATATAATTATCTTCTTTTAACTCTTTATTATATATAAAATTAAATTTTTTTAATATATTATAATAATCTTTTTTAAAGTAATTAGTATTATTAAATTTATAAATTTTTTAATAGATTTATTTATTACTTCTTAATAATTCTTTTTTATAATAAAGTTTCCTTTCTTTTTAAATATTATAATATTCTTATTTAAAGTTAATATAATTAATTATAATTTATAAACAAAGCTTTAATAAGAAAGTTAATAATATTATCTTTATAAAAATACTCTTATATATATTAATATTATTTTAAAGAAGATTCTAAATAAAATATCTTTTTAATAAAACTAAATATAAATAAAAAATAAATAAAAGGTTTTTAAAGAAAAACTTAAATTTATCTCTTTAATAAATATTACTTTATATTTAATTATAATAGATTAGTTAATAAAAATTATAAGTTATTAATATTTAACTTTAGATATTAAAAATATTATAAAAAGTATATTCTTTTAAAGTTAAAGAATTTATAAAGTTTATTAAAAATTAACTTTTAATTAATATATTAATATATAATTATAATTATAAATTAAGATTATTATAGATTATAATATTTTATTATTAAAGTTGATTTATATTAATAACTTATATATACTTTATTATAATTATTATAAAAAAGTAAATATTTTAATCTTCTTATATATCTTTAATAAAGTATTTTTTAATATATAATTTCTTTAATATTTTTAAAATAGAATCTTTAAACTATCTAATTAATAATTAATATTATTAATTAATATTATCTAATATATATATAAATCTATATTTTATTAATAAATTTAACTCTTTAATAAATTAAAATAAAACTTCTTTTTAAAAGTAAATATATAAGTTATTTTATATAATTAGTATTTAAACTTCTAATATATATTCTTTTACTTAATTAATAAAAAATATATATTTCTCTAAACTATATTTTTTTTAATTATAATATAATCACTTTTTTTATAATCTGAAAAAAGTTTTAAATTAAAGAAACTTATATTTTATAAATATTATTTAAAGTTAATATAATTTAGATCTAGTATTTATTAATTATTTAAAATAGTATTTAATATTAAAGTTAATATTTTAAATTTAAGATTAATTTATTATTAATCTTATTTATATATATTTAATAAATTATTAAATATATTATAATTATTCTTTATTATAATTATTTAATCAATATTTAAAGTTATACTAACTTTTATAATTAAGAAGTTTAGAAATATTCTAAATATTTTTATATAATTAATTTCTTTTATAATTTATATAATAAGTAAATCTTTATTTAAATCTTTAAAATTTTTATCTAGTAAAGATTAAAGTTAAAGTTACTTACTTTTTTAAATAGAAGTTAGAAAGAAGTTTTTACTAATTATAAAAATAAAATATTTTAAAATAATAATAAAACTAAACTTCGAATTTAATTATTTAAAAGAGATTAGAAGTAATTTAATAGAATATAAATATTTAATTCTAATATTTATTAAAATAGTAAATTAAAATAATTTAAATTAAAGATATTTAGTAATAATATAATTAATAATTATTTTTATTTCAAATAAAATATTATTTATATACTTATAATTTATTTAGTAAAAATAATTAAAATAGTAAATAGTTTAAATAAAAGAAATAAAGTTAATTATAAATATTAAAGATAATTTATTTATAAATATAAAGTATAAATAAAGTAGAAAAGAAATATAAAAATAATAGTAAAAATATTTTCAAGTAGATATTATAATAGATTATAATCTAGAGAATAACTTCGAATAAATATAATATATAAAAGATTAATAACTTAGTATTATTATTATTTAGTAGAAATAATAATTATATAAAAGATAATATTTTATTCTCTTTACTTAATTATTTAAATATATATAATATATTATTATATAATAACTACTTTAAACTTTTATATTTACTTCAAGCTTTTATATAAATATTTCTATTTATATATATTTTCTTATATTAAATTAGTATTTAGTTAATTTAATAAATATTTATTTTAACTAAATTATATTATTTTAAATAATTATTATTATTATTATTACTTTAATTAAATATAGTTATAAATAAATTTTTATAATAATAAAGTTTAAAGTAATAATTTTATAATATATATATTTAAATTATTTCCTTCTATTTATATTATATATTAATAATATATTATAAAAAGAATTATATAATATTTAAGATTATAAAGTAAGATTAATTATTTAATTATATAAATATATAATTAACTTTTTTAAATTAATCTATATTTATATAGATATTAAAGTTTATAATATTTATTATAATATTATTAAAAATTAGTAATTTTTATATATAGTAGAAAACTTTTATTAATATATTATAACTTTTGTTTATATTTCTTTTATAAATTATAAAATTAAATAAAACTATTTTTTAAATAAAAGAATTTTATTAAATTTTATAAATAAAATAATAAGTTTTAAAAAAAGAAGAATTAATTAATTATATTTTAATTATTTATATATATTTAATTATTATTTAACTATAATATAATATTAATATTATTACTTTCTATTTATTCTTTTAGTAAATTTATATTAATATTTTTTAATTCTTTTTAGAAAGTTTTAAAAAAACTTTTATTATATTTAAATATAATTATATATCTTTAAATAAATAAAGTAATTATAAAGATAAATATAATAATTTCTATTAAATTAATTATAATCTTTATTATAATTATATTTATAAATTAATAATTCTAGTTAATTTATTTTATATTTAATAAGTTATATAATAAGTTTATAAATAATATAATAATATATAAATTTTTTCTTTTATTTAATTAAAACTATTTAATAAATTTAATTTTTTTACTTTTAATTTTTATATTCTTAATTTTAATTATTAAATATCTTTAACTAATAATAATATTATTATTATAAATATTATTTAACTTTTATTATTAATAAGTTTCTAATTTTTTTTATTTTTTTAATCTCTTTACTTTTTAATTATTAATTATTTATATAATTAAGTTTTAGATTCTCTTTTTTATATTTAATATATATAACTAGTTTATTTTAATTTTTATTTAAATAAAACTTCTTTATATTCTTAATTACTTTTTATAAAGATTTTTTAAAATCTTCTCTTTTTTATAAATTTTATTTATTAGATTTTATTTCTAATTTTAAAAGAGATAATTTTTCTTTTATAAATTAAAATAAATTATTATTTATTTTATTTTAAAGTTTAAATTAATTAATATTTTTATTATATATTCTTTATAATTATAATCTTTTATATATATAAACTTATAAACTAATTATCTTATAATTACTTTTATTATATTTTTAAGATTTTATAAAATATTTTTACTTTAATTTTTAATTATTTATTATTTAATTCTTAAATTGATTCTAGACTTAATAATTATTATATATTTAATTAATCGATTTTCTATTTTAAATATTTTAATTAAAATTATAATTTAGAATATAATTAGTTTTTAATATAATATTTTATTCTAAGTATAATCTTATTTTAATTATTAATTTAAATTTTATAATATAAAAATAAAATAATTATTTCTGTAATTAATCTTTAAATAGTTTAAAAAAATCTTTATATAATAATTAATTAAAATAGTTTAATTAATAATTAATTTATTACTTTTATTAATATTAAAAGTATTTCTTTAAATAATTTTCTATAATTATCTAATAAAAGTATTAAAACTTTTTAAAATAATATTTAAGATTATTTTAACTTTAGTAATTATAATAATTATTATTATATTCTTTATTTTAATTATATTTAAAATACTTTATATAATTTTAAAAAAGATTATTATTATAATTATTTATATATTAGAAAATCAAGTTATTATTAAAGTAATAAAATAAAAAAATATTACTTTATTTTTAAACTCTTAATATTAATTATTAAAAAGTTATTAATATTTTTAAATAAAAAGTTTTTAATAAAATAAATTTCTTATTAAATATTTTTAAAATTAGATTAATCTTTAATTATTAAAATTTAAAAAATATTTAAAAGTTTTTTAAAATATTAATTAAATTATATAAATTAAAGTAATATTTTATAAATTAATTATTTAATAAAAAAGATAATAATAAAGAAAAAAATAAAAGTAATAATAATAATAATAATAATAATAATAATAATAATAATAATAAT